>OVAN01011236.1:0-14897 GCA_900406275.1 Anastatica hierochuntica
ACGTCCTCATACTGAGCTACCACAGGAATGTCCTTAATCTCCACCGAATCATTTTCCTTAGTGATCGCGATTGTCGCGATAAACGCCTCATTCCCTTTCCTTATGAGCTCCTCTGCTCGCAACATGGAGATTATTGGGGCTCCGGAACCCGTCCTAACTCCTTGGAACACAACCTCCTTCTCAGCTTCGGGAATCCTTACTTGCGCCTGACGGCAGTCTAGGTCCACTCCATGACGATCCAACCAATCAATTCCTAGGATTACGTCATATCTGTCCATCTCCATTTCAGTCAGGTTTCCGGCGAACTCCTTTCCTCCAATGACAATTGGCACCCCCACATGGATTCCAGTGGCTCCAATCTTCTCCTTGCCAACGACGGCGACTTTCTGACTTCTCTGGACAAACTTGCCATGGAATTTCTACCTCTTCACCATCTAGGGTCTCACAAAGCTATTCGTAGCTCCGGAATCGAACATAGTATAGGCGACTTCTCCTCCCACCAATACAGTTCCTACAGAAGGGCGATCCTAATTACTCTAGGGTTCAAACTCTCTATTGGACTGACTCTTTTCACAACAACACGGACTTCTACTAATTGAATAGAAAGGAGGAGCAACATACCGGCGATAGCTCAACTCCTTCATAGCCGTCAGCGGCATGGACAGCAGCTTCAGGCCCTTCCTTCCTCTTCAGCCACTTCTGCAGCAAAGACACGGGGTGATGGGCCCTGCGGGCGAGGCGGACGCGGCGACAATGGCGGTGGCAGCGGGAGAAGATCAGCTCGAGGCTCCGTACACATCCTGGCATAATGACCCCTCTGACCACAGTTGTAGCAACGCACCTAGGGTGCTGGTGGGTCGACTCCTGGCGGGTTAGCTGCTGGCAGATTTCCTCTCGGATTGACCGATCGAGCTGCTGGGGCTACCCCCTGCGGGTAGGGACATTCTGCTCTCCTGTGTCCTGCCTGATTACAGTTGAAACATCGGTACGCTCGGGGCTGCGGGGCAGTCTCCTGACCAAAGGCTTGGTTGTAGTCCCTGTTGCGACTCTCAGGGTTCACTCGAGGCGGGAATGGCATGTTCTTTTCTCTTTCCTCCTTCAGACCCTTCTCCTGGTCAGCTGCCTTCTCTATCAGCTCATCCAGAAAGTCATACTTCACCAATTTGCAGCGGTTCTTAATCTCGATGTTCAGACCGTTCAGGAACCTCCTGATCAATTCTTGCTCCTCCAGATATCTACCAGCAAAACGACAGAGACGGCTGAACTCCTCCTCATACTGACGGACACTCCGGTTTCCTTGAGTGATAGTTAGAAACTGGTGCTCCATAGTATCCAGCGCTTCTCGCGGAAAATACTTCCTCTGGAACAACGTCTTGAAGTCGTTCCAAGACAGCTCATACTCTCCCCGAGTATTTTCAACCTTACCGCTCCACCAGACTAAGGCTTCTCCCTTCAGGTATTGCAAAACCAAAGCCTGTCGGTACATCTCTGGACACTGCAGATGGTCTAGATTCTGCTCCAGCTTCCTTTTCTAGTCATCCGCAGCAACAGGGTCAGATTTCCCTTCAAACATCTCCGTACCCATATCTCTGAGCTGCTTGATGTAATCCCAGTAGGACGGTCCATCGCGGAAACGGTTCTGCGACGGTGGCGGCACAAATGGCGGCATCCTGGCCGGCGGTGGAGGGGGCGGTGGAAGATTCGCAGACCGGTAAGAAGCTTCCCTAGCAACTGTCCCCTGGCTTTGTGCTCGACCTTGGCTAGCATGATGCCTGGCTAGTTCTGCTTCCAACACCTCATTCCTAGCAGCGAGCCTGGCAGCTTCCACTAGAGCGTCTTCGGCAGCTCTGCGGGTGACAGACCCTGCAGTTCTCTGAGATGCTCTGGTCTCACTGACAATGTTCGGGCGATTATTCCTAATCTCGCCTACACTCTCCTGTGAGTTGGCGGGCCGGGCATCAGTGACATTCTCGGCAGCAGCAGCAATCACAGGGTGAACGACTTCCTCAACCACAACTGCAGGAGCATTCACAGGCTGAACAACTTCTTCGACTACAGCAACAGGAGCAATCACTCGTTGAACCTGGGGCTGAACCCTCGGTTGGTTTCCGGCAGCATCACGGGGCTGATTACTGTTCACTCTTCTGGTGGCGACCATCTCCAAAAGGAAGACCTTGATTAGACCGACTTCAAACTTGAAGAAGAAGAGGAAGGCTTAGCGACAACGAGCTAGGTAGATTCAGACGGAACGGGTGTTCTCTTTTTCTTTTAAAATCCCCCTTCCCCAAAATATTTGAAAACAAAAAACCGAATCAAAAACCGAAGCCTCCCGGGTCAGAACCGGTTTGGCAAAAACCTAGGCTATGATACCATTTTGTAACACCCCAGTTCACCTTGCCAAGGTCCCTCCTGGATCTGTTAACTTCCTTAGACTAACTCCAAGTTCATAAACAATCTCCCAGAGCAACTATAATAAAAATCTTATTCCAAAATACGAGTCTATTTATTCCATCACAAAGTTAAATCCATCTTATTGCTAGGCAGAGCTCCATATGTGAATAGAGTCCTTTCACCCGCAAGAAACAAGTCTAAAAGAGAACTATAACCAAATTAAAACACGAAAATAGTTTAAAGAAAACCCGGTCCCGAAAACGAACAAACACAGTTCCTTAATCATTCGTCCAGCTGCTCGTCATACTCACCTGCAAGGACAAAAAGGGGGAGGGACGAGGGAAAAGAAAGGGTGAATGACAGGGAAATCACCCAGTGAGACATGAAATTTTTAGACACGCAACACCGCGGAACGGACTTAACATGCATTCGCATATAACATAGAATTTGCACCAAACAGACACGTATCGTGTCGCAGTCAACCATGACATACAAAGATGTCCTAGACAAAACCCCCGGTTTTCTCCAAAACGCCTTAACCTGCCAGCAACCACCACAGTGACCGGCTATCTCACTCTCTAACACCCCGGTTTGTGTAGACTCAGGACTTTCTTTCACTTCTCCGGGGGCGAATTCATTCCCATCATCACATTCCAAACTCAATCATCACATCCTAAGAACTAGTTCAATTTCCTAGACCTAACATTTCAATCATCAATCAGACTGACTTGACTCTCAATCAGGACTAACAAGCAAGACGCGTTAACCCTATGCTAACAATGAAAACATCCTAAGGCAATTCTGCGGGGGGATAGCTACGGGAATAGTGCCTCACCTTGACAAACTGCAGACGCGGAGGCTGGGCGCGGATGAATTCCGAGACAGCTACTGAACTTTTGGACCTGAACCAGGAAGGAACTCGGATTAGACCTTAAGTCTGAAACCTGCCTCAAAAGGAAACTTTCTAAAAATAGAACTTTCTAAATCGGGGAACCTGCCCAAAATAGAAACTTCCCCGAAAAGGAAACTTTCCAAAAATAAAAAACCTTACAAATTGGGAACTTGCCAAAAATACAAAGTTTCCATAAATGGAAACTTCTAAAACCGAGCACCGAAAAAACTACGAGAACGATCGAATCCTACGGAAAACAACTACAGAAACGCGGAAAAAGGAAAGCGGGGTTTCAGAGCGTGGAACTACCTCACAAACGCCGGAAACGCCGCGGTAGAGTCGCAGATTCTCGCAACCGACGGCTCGGGTTCACGGCTCGGGAGGAGCGGCGTGGCTGAGGCTCGATCTGCGGCGACGGAGACTCGATCGGGGCTTGCGACGCACGGAGCAATGGAGACGGAGGCTCGGGTTCAGGATTTGGCGGCTGCGGCGGCTGGAGAAGAGATGACGGCGTCGGTGAAGGCTCAAGAGACGACGGCGAGACTCGATCAGAGGCGGAAAAAGGCGTAGGGGATCGGATCGGCGGCTGGAGAGGCTGCGGCGCGATTCCCGAGGCTCGCGGCGGCGAACTGCGGCTCGGAAGGGTCGACGGTGGGTTCGGGTGGCTCGCATCGACCGTGGCTCGGTGGTCGCGGCACGACAAAGGCTCAGGTGGCTTGGTTCTCGGGTTTTCGCGGGAATTCGGCAGAGATTCGCTACGGGATTCGAGGTGATGCGTATCTCGAGGGGTTGCTGCGCTTAAATAGGGAGAGAGGGATGAGAGATTTGTCCTAGGGTTTTCGCTTCTCTTAAACCGATCCCTTCGGTTTGAACCGAACCGGGTTTCAGAATGTTACATATCTCTTCGTATTTCAATATCTATATTTCTAAGAAAGACCTGATTCCGTTGTTGATTAGTATGACTCTTTTCATCAATTCTTTTATGCAATATTATTATATCTATTTTCAATGTTTAACTATTGTATCACTGATTGAATACCTATAAACATTTCTTTATATAATTATAAGTTTGAGCATTATGCATTAACATTAACTCTTAATCAATGTGTTTGGTTACTTCAACTTTATAATATTTGCAAATTTTATAGCATTTTTTTTAAAGTGAGTGGTTTGATTTATTTTAGTTTCATATGTCCGTATTTAGTAGGTTCACAAGCTTTTTTACAAACAACTAAATATCAAGCCTCTACTCCCACCGAGTAGATTCGTGTCAAGTCCTATGTCGAGCTACTATTTCTCCAATCCATTTGGTCTACCTTAATCGACATATAGTTTTAATTTATGTATTAAAATAGTTCTTTATTCATGTTTCATAATCGTTTAAGCATTTTTTTTTTAATTTTATTAAATCTCACAATATGTACTAGCACAAACTTGATCTTCATAATGCTAATTAATCACGTTTCATATTACAAATAATACAGCCCGTATACATAGTACGGGCTTTAACACTAGTTAATAATAGTTATCAAAACATATACTTATTATAGTTATCTAAATTTATTCTGCTTAATTTGATTTGGTAAGAGAAAAAAAAAATATTATAAAACTCATTTTCATCAACATTAACATAAAACATGCATAAAATATATTTTTCATCTTTACATTTATATTAACTTGCATAGATCAGGTGGAATAGTTCTATTGCTGACCTACAACAATCTTTATTTAATATACAACCAAACAAAAAATCTTTAATTATTAGCTAAGTACTCATGAATATATCGTTACTAGTTTATCTTCTTGTTGATGAGGCGAAATCTATGCCTTTTGAGTTTAAGTTGGCTTGATCTTTCCCAGAGAAGATGAAGAAGATGAACTCTTTTTAGGACTTGCACTAGGGCTAATCTTGTTTCCACCTGTAGTATCTTTATAAGAGCTTCCACTCTTTGAATCTTTACCGGAAGAAGAGTTTGATGTGCTAACTACCATTGTGTTTGTGATTCGAACAATCACTGTTTCCCACTTCAAGATCCCTTCTTTGATTTCTTTTTGTTGTTCTGTTGTTAGCTTCATGGATTCTTTTTTTTCGTCTTTTTTACGGTTGCCCATTATCTTAACCGCCAACGATTGCATCAACTTAAAGGTATTAATGGCTTCCATTCTCTCCTCTTGAATTTCATTCTTTATCTATTATATGTACATGTTAAGTTATAGTTTTGTTAGGTATCATATTCATATATAGTTTTATATAAAAAGTATATATGTTCAATAGCCATAACTTTTCATTTTTTTCTCTTTCGAAACAAAAAAAAGGAAAGATCGGTTCATGGCCAGTCCAGGGGAGCAAGATGAAGTCACCGCTTGTGGCCATTTTTCCAAATTTTTTAGCAAAACATTCATCAGCAAATTGGCCACCGATTTATTCATTTATAATAATTTGGTCCCAATCTTTCTATCCTTTTATAAATAAGTATTCAAATTTTTGTTGGTTTTAAGCCCCTGAAATATGAGGGTCGACCCTGAATGAGTTTCACATACCTTTCCAATAGCAAAAGAAGATATGGCTTGGAAGAGTCCCGTAGCTTTGGCCTTCATGTCCTGATCGTAATCTTTTTGGTCATTTCTTTTTATTGGACAAACGTACTTGGCGAATCCTCTAAGTTTATCAAAGAAGAACTTGAATTTATTTGTTTTAGGACATTCTTTCTCGAGGTCCGAAACAAGTGACATCACTGCTTTGACAGTATAAGGTTCGACATCAGCAATCGTCTTCGGATCTTCACCTTTAGGCAAAGCTGGCTTAATCTTCAGATGAGCTGAAACAACATCCAGTATGGCAACTGATGCAAAAAGAATGGTAAAGCATAAAAATATATGAACTCTTGCCATTTTTCTATATATCGCGAGAAAAAAAAAGTTTTGTTTGAAGAATGATTGAATTGAAAAGGAATATATTTGTCTGCTTTTATAGCTTTGTTTTAGTGTTTCTATGTTTAGAATGGTTGATCCACTCACCATTGATAATTTGGTAGGTTAAGGTTCAAATAAAAGAAAAGAGTTTAGTGGTTCTTACGTTTCACAATTCATGAGCCCTTTTATTGTTTCCCTTCACATTTTCCATTACTTTTTCCTTTATAAACGCGAGGGCTTCAACAAAAACTTGTCACTATTATGCTGCCGTTTTTCTTTTTTTTTAAACATCTGAGCTGATTTTATTAATAAAATTAAGGTACCTTGCCAAACCAAAGCCAACAAAGGGCTGTAACCAAACAAACCCAGAGAAAAAAGGGAAACAGGGGCATATCTTAAGTGAAAACAGAGAGATGTTATGACTATCATCACCTAACCAGAAGGAGAAAAGAAAGTCATTAACTTGCTTCATGAGTGGTTCTCTCACGTAGCCACACCGGACTACCACGGGCCAAATAAGCTTGATATCTTCCTTCTCGAACGACACTCTTTGCAATATCCTGAGCTATCGAATTAGCTTTAGTGTCTTCTACAAGAAATTCACATTCATCAAAAGCCATACATAAAGCCTTGATCCTGGAAGTGAATATGCGGTATCGCGGCCATACAAGAGGCTTGAGAATGGCTTCAATAGCATCTTTACAATCAGAAGCAATCATCACATTACGTATTCGCAGGTTAGCAAGACCATGCATCGCCCACAGAATGCATCTAAGCTCACCAAATATGCGGTTCTGAGAACCTGTAAATGCCTCACGTGAGTGAAATAAAGCAACTCCATCATGGTCTCTTGCTAACCAAGCACCTCCATTATGTGATGAGGAGTGTCTCCAAGTTGAGTGGACATTACATTTGACCACGCCATTATCAGGTTTTGTCCAAATTTTCTGTGAGACCACAACATTTTGCTGTATACTTGCTTCATTGTCCTCATTGTCGTTCGCTGCTCGCCATGCCGTACCTTCCTCAATTGTTTTGCGAACCACTGCTTCAGGGCTATCACGCTTCCCTTCAAGTATGATGCCATTTCTATTCTTCCAAATGTTCCATAGAAGCCAAGGGATGTTTTCTTTTAATGGAGTATTACTGTTTGGTGAAGAGAGAATATCCAACAAAAGAGCCACATTATCTTCAAGACAGTCTGAAAAATCATTCCCATTGCTAAGAATAGCCGCGGCGTTCATCACGGTTTGAGCTTCTTCACATTTGAAGAGGACATGGTTGATAGTTTCAGTATGTCCCTCACAGAGTTTACAAGAAGTGCCCAACAACATTCCTCTACTAGCCAACCTTTCTGCAACGGCCAAAGAACCCGAAAGCATTCTCCACCAAAAGAACTTAATCTTCGGTTCGGTTTTTATCTTCCAGACTCTCCGTTTAAGTTCAATGCGTTTTTGATCCAGCTGAGATCTTGGCAAAGGAGAGGTATTTGTACCGTTAGATAATAACCAATGTCCACTCTTCACAGAATAAGATCCATTCGTGTTATATGCCCATATATACTTGTCATCAACTTCTCCTATATGGAGCTTTAAAATTCTGGCCATATCTTCTTCAGTGAATAAAACAGAGAGAGTGTGTTGCTTCCACAAACCATTCTCATCAATCAGATCCGCAACTCTAAGGTCTAGATCTTCAACACTTTGAGCACATAAGGGAGCCCGAGGATGAGTATCCAAAATCCAATTCTCAAGCCATACCTTAGTATTTCTACCATTGCCGATGGATTTAATAAGTCCTTTCATAAGAAACTCTTTCCCAAAACATATACTTCTCCACGCATAAGACGGTCGGTATCCATCCCCACTCTCCAAGAAAGAAGACGTAGTATAGTATCTACCTTTGTATAAACGGGCTAGAAGTGACTCCGGTTCATTATGTAATTTCCAAGCTTGTTTCGCGAGAAGAGCTTGGTTGAAATCCTTTACATCTCGGAATCCTAAGTCACCCTCTTTTTTCGATAGACAAAGGTCTTTCCATGCAACCCAATGTATTTTCCGCTTTTTATCACGAGCATTCCACCAAAAACTTGTCATTGCACTCGTTATTTTTTGACATTGAAGTTGGGTGAGTTTAAAACATGACATAGCATACACTGGAAGAGCCATTGCAATCGACTTAAGAAGTACCTCCTTTCCCCCAAGAGAAAGCGTTTTTGCGTACCAACCGTTAAGTCTTTTGTTTAGCTTCTCCCCAATGAAAGCCAAGAGTTTTTGCTTCGACCCACTAAAACATTCCGGAAGACCCAAGTAAACTCCATCACCTCCTTCTTTTTCAATACCCAAGATCTCAAACAACAATCTTTTCATATACACATCAATGTTACCACCAAATGTTACTGCCGATTTTTGGAAGTTAATCTCTTGTCCTGATGCATCACCATATAATTTCAAACATCTAAGGAATTCAGAGCATTCTCGAAGATTAGCTCGACATAGAAACAAACTATCGTCGGCGAATAAAAGATGTTGAATTGATGGACAATTCTTCGTTAGCCTCATCCCCATAATGCGACCATCCATTTCAGCCTTATTCATGACATGTACCAACGCTTCGGCACAAAGAATGAAGAGAAAAGGAGAGAGCGGATCACCTTGACGGATACCTCTTTCTGGTTTGATGAAACCATGTTCTTGTCCATTGAGTAACACAGTGTAAGTGACGGACCGAACGCATGACATAGTCCATACTATCCAACGTTGATCAAAGCCTAAGCACCTAAGTAGTTCTTCCAAAAACGACCACTCAACTCTATCGTATGCCTTAGACATGTCCGTTTTAATGGCTAGGTACTCATCTTTACATCTCGGATTGGTTCTCAACCCATGTATCATCTCATGAGCGATGAGTAAGTTATCGGAAATAAGTCTTCCTTCCACAAACGCTCCTTGCGTTGGCGACACTAGCTGCGGCAGAACACGTTTCAGTCTTGAACACAGAATCTTCGAGATAATCTTATACGAAGTCGAACATAAACCGATAGGTCTCAAGTCTTGCATCTGCTTCGGATTCTGTTTTTTTGGAAGTAAACATATGCTGCCGTTTTTCTAGTATGTCTTTTTTTATAGTAGGCTTTTCAAGTGAAAATTTGAAAGACAAAAAAACAGATGTCTCAGATTAAGGTAGATTCCGATTTAAAAAAAATTAAGGTAGACTAGCATAAATCATGATTAAATACTTTTTTTTTAAGAATCCTGGTTAAATACTTGCAAAATATTTTTGTGTTTGCCTTCGTATTCATCCACTCTTCAAACAACCTAAAGTTTCAAATTGTTCTACAATTCTTTTTACAAATTTGAGAATCCTCCACGCCAATAATCGTCGGTCTTTTTTTTGACATCTGGATAAGATTTAATTAATGAAAACGTTAATTACAAAGAGAAACAAACAAACTAACTAAAAACAGACATAAAAACAGAGCTAGTAAGGCAACAAGGATAAACAGATAAAGAACAGAGCAATGTTTGGAGAATAAACCCAGAAGCTAAAGAGAGCATCGAAGTCTTTCATCCTCTGAGGACTGAAACATGCACGACGGAGCACCTGTAGCAACATAGGATCTCCAAGGATCTTGAAGTGTGACACTTCGAGCTATTCGAGAAGCACAACTATTGGAGACCGAATCCACAGCTTCAACCTTCCACTCTATAAAGCCACTCAGAGAGGAAGAAATTTCCATTGCAAAAGCTCTAAAAGCAGGCCAGTCTGGTGGTCTAGTAATTCCCCCAACCAACTCTTTGGCTTCAATAGCAAAATGAATATGATCTTGATGGTGGCTCTTCATAGAATTAATAGCCCACAAAAATATTTTGTGTTTCGCATTGACAACATCGTCAAGGAAGCTAAACGCTCTGCGACTATATAACAAAACCACACCTTTATGATCTCGAAGAATCTAGGATCCGCCACATATCCGTTTCTTTTTTTACCAGGAAACACCAACGTCACATTTAACCCAATCCAGTCCTGGTGGCGACCAGCAGCATCTCGACGTTGCACAGTATCTCCGGGCACCTGTTGTGTTCAAACCAGGATGAAGCATCTGCTAAGATTTTGTGAATACTTTCCATCGTATCAAACTGTCTCCCCTCCAAGGAAAGTTTGTTCCGATTATTCCACAGAATCCAAAGTACCAATAGAAAGAGATGACGGATCTCCAGAGGAACCTTGGAATCACTATAGACCTGTAATAAATGATTGAAATTCACAAAGATAGAGGATTCATGGAATCGCTGGGAAAGGAAAGTGAGTGAGGGCCCAAGTTTGTCGAGCCTTTGTGCAAGAGAACAAGATGTGATTCACTGTCTCACAATCTGCTCCACAAAGTTGACACCGCTTGTCCACTGCAATACCACGACCAATCAAGGAATCTACAACTGCTAGTGCTCCACTAATTTCCTTCCACATGAAGATTTAAATTTTCGGAGCTGTCCCCACTGACCAAAGTTTTTTCTTCAAAGGATTAAGAGAAGGTTTTGCTTCAATGTCGTGGAGGAGCTCTGGTTTGGAGACACGATTAGCCAGCCAATTGCTGGACTTCACAGAATAACTTCCATTGCGATTATGCAGCCAAGTCCAGTAATCCTTTTGATGAGGGATCAATTTCATCTTCAGAATGCGTTCAATATCCGGCGGGGAAAATAATTCTTCAAGCTTCACTCTACCCCATTGACTTGTGGAAGAATCAATGAGAACATGAACTGTGATATTCCGATTAATCAGATAAGGCTTGACCAGTGGGCGGCACATTGCTCAATCAAACAACCATGGATCAAGCCGAACCCAAATTGATCTCCCATCTCCCACCATCCTCCTTAACCCTCTAGCCAACAGTTCGCGACCATGAAGTATACTGCGCCACGCAAAGGAGAGGCGATTACCAATACCTGCTGATAGAAAGTCATTAGAAGCATAATATCGACTCTTAACAACTCGAGAAAATAAACTCTCCGGATCAGTCAACACCCTCCATGTAATAACCCTCGCGAACGGATAGCATTTTGGCCGGATAGTGGTAAGCCTAGTACTAATTGAGCCACATAGGAGAAGACAAAAATCCAAAGTTAGATTTATGGAGAAGTAGCGGCTCGGGTAGATTCCTTAGGAGATTTAGTGAATCGGAAATGCCGACGGTTCGGTTTAAAAAGTCCTAGATGACCGGGAAATTTAGTCGGGAACTTATTCCTAGGCCATTGAAAGGTAAAATGGTCTTAGGAATAAATGGTAAGGATATTCCCCGGAGAAAAATAAGTTTTGCTCGGAGAAATATTTTTTCCCGACTGTTCAAACACTGTTCGACACGTTCAGATCCGAGAAACGAACGTCCCGACACGTTCTGGCTCGATCTGGCACTATCTAGCACGTTCGGACATGTTCGGAACAGTGTAAAGCACGTCCGGACAGTGTCCAGGCAGGTGCTTGCGTGCCTGGATCACCAGCCAGCGTGCCTGGTTCACCAGCCTGGCTGCCTGCTTCAGCAGAAGCAGCTGGACATGTGTCGGCACGCGAGCCGAACGCGGTGTCCAACATTTTCTGCTGAGCCGACAACTCGTGCTTGTGGCCAGCAAGGAAATTATCGTGCCAAACCCCATTTCCTCAAGCCTTAGACCCTATAAATACCCTTGGACCTTGCCATAATCTTCCCCATCCGAAAACTGAACCATAGCACACATAAAACCCCTTCCCGAACGTGAAAAACCTTTTCCGACCGTAGCCGAACACTGTCCGAACGTGGCAGAACTGTCTCGACCTTAGAAAAACCTGTCCGAACAGGAATTTCTCAGGTAATAAATTTCGGCCTTAGTTTTTCTTTAGCATTTCCGTAGCCTAAGTATGCAAATAGGTTCGGATCCCATTTTCGACTAATGGAACATGGGGAAATCTTTTTCTATCGTTTTAAACGACAGGTTTAGAGGTCCGAAACTCTGCCGAAATTTCCATAGGAGTTGAACCCTTCCCGGAACCTAATCCGACCGTTGTATTCGAACCCTAAGGTGAGTCTCGGTTAGGGTTGTGTGTTGATTGTGCGATTAGCGCCTGCAAAACAAGAGTATTGCGTGCTGCATGTTGACTGATTGTTTGTTATAATGTGATATGTGATCATTGTGTGCTGCATGTTGTTGTGATAGATATAAGTTAGGATTGATATTCTATGCATGCTGTGTGTTTTGTTTGTCCCGGGTTTGCTTGGTGAGGAATCCGGATTTGATTGCGAACGGGTTCGCTTGGTGAGGAACCCGTAGTGTGAATCCGGCACTCGGGTGAAGTGTCGGAAGAGTCATTGGTATCCACCTAGAGGTCATANCTGTGTGTTTTGTTTGTCCCGGGTTTGCTTGGTGAGGAATCCGGATTTGATTGCGAACGGGTTCGCTTGGTGAGGAACCCGTAGTGTGAATCCGGCACTCGGGTGAAGTGTCGGAAGAGTCATTGGTATCCACCTAGAGGTCATAGCATGTCGGGGCCGTACCAAAATTAGTCCCGACATGTTATGTTGAAAGAGGCCATAGCTTGTCGGGGCCCGAAAAGTTATGTTGAGCACGGTGATAGGGTTAGTGACCCTCGACCGGTGTGGGCAGGCCGCATGACGATGCGGCAAGTGTGTAAGATTCGGGCCAGCGACTTTTTAGACTTTGGATCTAGAGCCGATGAGCGCAAGAAAGGATGTGTGAGGGATTTAGGTTTGTGGATTATAGTTGATGGTGGGTGGATTACCAATGGCAAGGGGGTCTCTAAAAATTATAGCAGCGCTACTGCACCCGTTCAAAATTATATAAGATCTTAACGTCCACACCACGAAAGGTTATAATCTTGTATCTTCTCACCGGTTGCAAAACATCAAACAGAACTCGAACCCATACATAGTCTTTCTTCTGTGCTCGAGACGGATCAAAAGCAACCTCAATCACCTGACCAACAAAATCCCCCAATCTTGTGATGGTTGCATCAATATAGTGATTCACTGGTATGTTACGGATTTGAATCCACACAGGCATGAAGTTAAGATAATTCGCAGGCAGGGATTCATACCAATGGTGAAGAATCAGTGACCAATCGTTAAAGGTCCAAGCACCCTTCTTTAGAACCTCCTCCATATCCTCTTTGTATTGGAAGATAAACTGGAAGTGATCTTTTCTCAATGCTACTCTACGAACACGATCATAGATTCTGAATTTCTTCGGCATATCCAGTATAAAATCATCCATAGTTTGGAATCGAGGATCAAGAGTCCGACCAATGATGTTGAGCATATTTCTTTCACATGAGTAGAACTCAGGAAGGTCCGACATCTCAAAAGGAGCCTCATGTTCCTCTAAACTAATTGCTCCCAGCGCCTTCTCTACCGTTGGATCCATAGGATTAGTGATAGCTCAGGTTTTCGTCCGAGATAACACTGCAAGCGCACAGTTGTACGTTGTAGTGGTTCAGCTCCCTATGTATTAGAAATCTCGAGACTAACTTCCGTTGACCCTCGATTTCTAGTCATGCACTACTAACAGGTTTGATATGTTCACAATTCACTTAAATATCAATTTCCATTGGCTTAAGAAGAATTGCTCATCTAAGATTCTTCCAGGCATTTAAACAAACACTTTCGAGGCGTTAAAATACCTAAGTTCAGAAATTAAGTGATCAGTTTAATTTCATGCATTACGAACAGTCATAGATGAAGATCCATTAGATTAAATCCCTAATCATGCAATTATATATCAACAATTCATGAATTCCTATGTGAGAACCCTAAACCCAACGATCAGACTACTCACTCATGGTAATTGCATAAACACATATCAAATTCAAGAGAGATATGATTGTATTAAGCAAAAACAAGAGTAAAAAGGGTTCCGAAAACTTCTCGAATTGAAGAACAAAGAAGCTTCTTCTCCCTAGGTTACAAATCTCTTTATTGCTCTCTAAAAGTCTGTAAAAGTGTATAATAAAAGGTAAAACACGAGCTTAGGTCTTTTGATAGTAATTTGGTTCGAAAT
The DNA here is from genome assembly GCA_900406275.1 of Anastatica hierochuntica. Classification (NCBI taxonomy): domain Eukaryota; kingdom Viridiplantae; phylum Streptophyta; class Magnoliopsida; order Brassicales; family Brassicaceae; genus Anastatica; species Anastatica hierochuntica. The sequence goes on from OVAN01011236.1 coordinate 14,242, forward strand.
AAGTTCAGTCTGGTTCTTCATAAAATCGGTCCGCAATTCGGGACAGGGATCGACCGATCCATAGACATGGATCGGTCGATCCTTGTCCAAATTTCTGGGTATTTTTCCAGCTTTTCATGAGCACTTCCTTCGGCGCTTGAAATCCATCTAAAATGCATTCTTTTCGCACATTCAAGCCCAATTCCTGTAAAAATAACAAAGAACACAAATCCGCGCCAAAAGGATCTGAATACATACTAAAAACCATAATTCTCGTGTATAAACCGTAGTAAAACTACTAAAATACTGACACATCAAATCCCCCAGACTTTAATCCTTGCTTATCCTCAAGTAAAGGAAACGAAGACTAAGCCTGCGGGAAAAGAAACTCAAAAACCGAATGGACTGCATGCTTTCAGAAAACCTTACTCTGCGCTACTTTCGCTAACCATAAAGACTTAGAACAGTTAGAACATTCTCCCCAAGAATCGCTGCATAACCTCCCAAGCCCATCCATACTCTAAAATCTGGACCTGCAAACTCAGCTTCCATGTTAATAACTCTCTACATTCAATTAAGATGGGCGTGAAAATTTTCACAAAAAAACTCATAATCAAGAAATCAGACTAGGTATTCAAAGCTTTTTAGTGGTGAGGCTTAGAGTGTTTCGGGTATCA
>OVAN01011237.1:0-14896 GCA_900406275.1 Anastatica hierochuntica
TAATTCTCGAATGAAAACCGCAGTAAAAACCGATAAAATACGAATACATCATATGTTGAGGCTCAAACTTCTAAAACCTTAAAGACATTAAGGACAGATAGAGGATGGGAGTTCACCTCCTTGGAGTTCAACAAATTATGTGAGGAAAATGGGGTAAATAGACATTTGACAGCTCCATACACACCTCAATAGAACGGGGTTGTTGAAAGACGAAATCGAACGCTTATGGAGATGACAAGGAGCTTGCTAAAAGGGATGGGAGTTCCGAATCATCTATGGGGAGAAGCAGTTCGACATGCCACATACTTGATAAATCGTGTACCAACAAAGTCACTTGTTGGCCAAACTCCATATGAGCGATTGTTCTCAAAGAAACCAAATATCGAGCACTTGAGGATTTTTGGTTGTCTTGCTTATGCAAAAGTAAATGGACCTGGACAAAGAAAGTTAGATGATCGATCAAGAGAGGTGGTGAATCTTGGCACCGAACCTGGCTCCAAAGCATATAGACTATATGATCCAAGATCGAACAAGGTAATGGTTAGTAGAGATGTCGTTTTTAACAAATCAAAAGGCTGGTCTTGGACCGAAGCTGAGAAGCATGGAGAAGAACTAGGGACATTCTCTGTTTTCTTAGAACCAGGCAACGAAAACAGAACATTATCGACAACTCATGAAGCTATACAAGACCCACCGATAGCTCATGTTAACGAGGAAGATGATCATGAAGCTGATCCGAATCCAGCTCACATCGAGCCCGATGACGACATGATCGACAAAAACTATGATGAACCTGAGTCTGAAGATGGTGACGAGATGGAGACAGTAGTAGCTGTTCCAACACAACAACAGACGCAACAAGTAACGACTAGGGTAGGTCGTGTAGTATCCAAGCCAAAGAGATTTGACGATTATGTTCTCTTGGCCAAATATGAGAGTGGAAAATTGCTATTTACAATCGATGGAGAGCCCGAAAAATACTGTGAAGCTGCCGAGATTAAAGAATGGGTTGAAGCGATGATCTCCGAGCTTAACTCCATCGTGAAGAACAAAACATGGTTGCTTGTTGAAAGGCCTAAAGAGTCGAATCCAATTGGCCTTAAGTGGATCTTTAAGATCAAAAGAAAGGTTGATGGAACAATAACTAAATACAAAGCAAGATTATTCGCAAAGGGATATGTTCAACAATATGGAGTAGATTATGAAGAAGTCTTTGCTCCTATAGCATGATTAGAGACAATACGTCTCTTGATCTCGTTAACCGCAAGTAGTGGATGGGAAATCCATCACTTGGATGTCAAGACTGCGTTCTTAAATGGTGATTTAGAAGAAGAAGTATATGTAATGCAGCCCGAAGGATTTGAAGTAAAAGGACGAGAAAATTGTGTTTATAAATTGAATAAAGCTTTGTATGGACTTCGTCAAGCACCACGTGCATGGAACCTGAAGTTAGATCGAACATTAAAGGAGATTGGGTTCGAAAAGTGCAAGAAAGAACCTTCTGTATATCAAAAGAAGACTAAGAATGATATTTTGATTATAGGCATTTACGTTGATGACTTGTTTGTAACAGGTTCTTCGGCTCATGTTATCAAACAATTCAAAGAAGATATGTTAAGAAGATTCGAGATGTCAGATCTTGGAAAATTGTCTTATTACTTGGGCTTCAAAGTAATACAAGGATCAGATGGCATCCGCATCAAACAGGAGAGGTACGCTAACGGGGTCTTGGCCGACAATACCATGGCCGGGTGTAATCCATGTCATGTTCCGATGGACATGAATCTTAAAGTCTCAAAGGCCGATGAAGAAGAAGAAATAGACGCGACCCAGTATCGAATGACAATTGGTTGTGTTAAGGTACCTTCTTCATACTCGACCCGATCTAGCTTACAGCGTTGGAGTCTTGAGCAGGTATATGCAGAAACCTAAAGTGTCACACGGACAAGCCATCAAACAAATACTTAGATACGTAAAAGGTACAACTAAGTATGGTTTGTTCTTTAAAAGAGGGGGATCAAGACAAATTATGGGCTACAGTGATAGTAGTCAAAATATTGATCTTGATGATGGTAGAAGTACTTCAGGTCATGTTTTCTACTATGGATTCTCTTTGATTACATGGACTTCACAGAAGCAACCAACGGTGGCATTGTCATCCTGTGAAGCAGAGTTTATGGTTGCAACGGAGGCTGCAAAGCAGGCCATATGGCTTAAAGAACTCTTGGACAAAATCTTGGGTAAGAAGAGTGAGAAAGTCGTACTGAGAATTGATAATAAGTCGGCCATAGCATTGACCAAGAACCCGGTGTTTCACAAGAGAAGTAAGCATATACTGGCGAAGTATCACTTTATTCGCGAATGTGTAGAGAACCAGATGATAGTGGTTGAAAACGTTCCCGAAACTGAGCAAAAGGCAGACATCCTAACGAAGCCACTTGGAAAGAATAAGTTCGTGGAAATGAGGAGCTTAATTGGAGTTGAAGAAATAAACTCACCCGAGATTCGTGTTGGAATTAGGAGGGGGGGGGGTGAATGTTGGATAATTCCAATATTTAGAAGTGGCATTATCCTTAGATAAAGGGTAGTTTATTTAGAGATAAATAAAAAGGAAATTGAGATTTCCTAGTAGGTTTAGGAGATAAGCTAAACATATAAATTCATCTTGTTTTCTTAGGAGTTAACTAAGAGATTCAAGAGAGATTAGTTTTTGTGATAAGTTTTCTAATCAATAAGAAAGTGATTTTTTCTTATAATTCTCTTGTTTCATACACACGTTGATTTAGTTATTGAAGTCTTGGGTTGAACAGGTTAAGTCTCGAAACAAGAAGTCTAAGGTTTCAAAGCTTGGTTCACAAGCAACGTACTCTATTTGTGTAAAACAGAGAAACAAAGTAGTTCTATTGCTTTTAGTTACCTCTTTTTCCTTTATCAACAACCATTTCTTTGAATCGTCGACAACATTTTGGACAACAACATGAGGTTCAAACCTTATATTTTCAAAGAGAAACTTGTTGCGATTTTTCTAGAGAAGCCATAGGGTTCATGGTGAAGCCTTGCTAATCTGTTGAGGAAGAGCTTTTGTCGCGAAGATGTGTTCTACATGATGAAAGTTCGTAAATATCGAATGACCAAAGCCACCCAATAGTGTGGGTATGTTTGAAAGAGCTCACACTTTCCAAGCATAAGAACATTGAACAAAATAGGATTGATGGATTCCACTTCCTCATCACATAGAAAGCACCCTGGAGTCGCATTCACACCCTGTTTCTGTAGGAAATATGAGACCGCTAAAGAACCAATTAGCACACACCACGGAAATTGAGAGATTTTCTAAGGTATGTTCATTGTCCAAGCTTATGCGATCAAACCGTTTATCGAGTCGTGTCTCAGCCACAGCTCGTATCTTCTTTTGTTTCAGGTGGGAACTTAACTCATAGCCTGTTTTGATGGTGTAAAGAACATTCTTTGTTTCTTTCTAGCAGAATGAATCTTTTCTAAATATCATTGGTCGTATCTACAAGATGAGGGCAATATCCTGAGGCATAATCAGTTATTGGAGCTTGAGAGTGTCCCACGTTCGAGTTTGCTAGTCTATCAAATGGCTAACATGTATCTCAACATCCATCATTGGTTCTCTGCTCATGACTCGTCTCGATTCGCCATCAAATAGCCAAGGGTCCGCCCATAATTTGTATCTCGACCATCTCCAATGACACGCTTTAACCCTTGGGAAAGTAGCGCTCGACCAAACATAATACTACGCCACGCATATGAGGGTCGTTTGCCCATCATCGCACTTAAGACATCTCCTTCCAGACAGTATCTACTCTTAAAAATTTGACAAAACAGAGCTTGCAGATCATGTATCATTCTCCACGTTTTGCAAGGAGAGCTTGGTTAAACCAGTGTATGTCTTGAAATCCCATACCGCCAGTCTATTTTTCCAAAGTGAGCTTCTCCCATCCAACACAATGAATCTTTGATCGATTTGTTTCATTCCCCGACCAATAGTTCGTAATAGCGCTTGTCAAGTTTTTGCATAACTCCACCTGAAACTTAAAGCAAGACAAGTAGAAGGGAAAAGCCACTGCAGGCGATTTGATTAAAACTTCTTTTCCTCCTTGCGACATATTCTTTGTATACCATATGTTCAATTGTGTGTTTAGTCGATCCTTTATGTAGCCAAAGACTTGTGTTTTCGAACCACTTAGGGCTTCATGAAGACCAAGGTATAGACCATGATCGCCTTGTGTTGTGATTCAAGTTCTTCTATATATCCAATCATGCGTTTCGTCAGCTACTGCATTTCCGAAAGTAATAGCAGATGTGGCGAAGTTAATGACTTGACCAGAGATGCTTTCGTATCGTGCCAGAAATCATAACACTTCCTCTGTTTCTTCCTTAGATGCCTTACATACATATAGAGTACCATCTGCAAATAAGAGATGGCTTATAGAAGGACCTTGATGATGGAATTGAATACCGGTGATAGCTCGTCGATTTTCTGCTTAACAAAGAATGTGTATGAGAGTCTATGTACAAAGTAGAAATAGAAACGGCGACATAAGGTCACCTTGGCGAAGCATTCTCGCTGGTTTAATTCGTCCGTAAGATTGTCCATTGATTAAAATGGAGTAGGAGATAGATTCCACACAGCTTTTACTCCAAGAGATCCATCAAGTATTGACTCCAAGAGCTTGTAAGATGTCATGTAGGAACAACCACTCAACGCGATCGTAGGCCTTCTACATATCTGTCTTCCGCACTATGAAGTTCTCTGCAATTGAATCGATTGTTTTGAGACATGCACTACTTAATGTGCTATGAGAATGTTGTTAGAAATTAGCCGTTTTGCCACAAACGAAAATTGTGTAGCTGAGGCTATCTTATCGAGACGCTTCTTCAATTGAAAAACAAAGACATTGGAGATGATTTTATAAGCCACCGAAAATAGACTTATAGATCGCAAATCCACAATTTTCTTTGGTTTAAAGATTTTTGGGATCAAGCACACATTCGTATGATTTCGTTCTTTCGGAACTTGATAAAAGGCATAAAAAGTTTTGAACTTCGTTTATGACCTGGAGTTTGATAGTAGACCAGTATTTTATATCACTGATTTGAAAGAAATTATTTTTAAATCAATTTTGGTCCGTTCAGTTAAGTTATTTTGATATAGTCTTTTTAATCTGATTTGAATAGTAAATATAAATTATTCTATAACTTAGTTTTTTTTTTCATCCTATAACTTAATTTAGATTTTAGATTTATTTAAGGAGAATAAATTCAGATATTTGAGTTTGCAACAATCAGGTTTGATTTTAACAAAAAAAAACAATCAGGTTTGATTCTCGTACTTTATAAAGTCCTACTTGATACAATCCATTGTTGACCAAAGATGTTCTATTAGTTAATTATAGTTTTTGGTACGACCTTCTAGACATTTTGGATCTGATGCCTCCAAATATTGTGTTTTACAATATGCACCCTTTTATACAAGGTTTTCAAATTCTCGTTACTGTTGCTTTGCCTGATAACGTAAAGGAAAAAATATCATTTCAAACCGGTGGTTTAAATTTCAATGTAACATTTATGAACGGATATTATAAGATCGCTTTCGGATCTAAAGCCATCTCCAGCCCAATTTCAAAATGAAGATTTTAGAAGAACTTTTTTCAATTCCGCTCTATATTGAATTCTAAAATAGAGTAAAACTAGACACTATTCCATATTTAGAGTCTATTTTTGAAGAATTTTATTGGTTGTTCCATTTTGACGTAATATTCGAAGCAGAACACACTTCATTTTGGAGTGAATTTATTTTAGAGAAAAATAGAAATTTTATATTAGAGATACCTTAATAGCTAATTAGAGTTTAACCCGCACATCCGTGCGGATATTTTTTCATTTATAAAATATATAACTTTAATATTATCATAGACATTTTAAATTATCTTTTATTATATTATTAATATATAGTGATTTGTTTTATAAATTTATTTTTTAATAATTGTTATTAAGTTTTTGTGTTAGGTACAATAAATTCATAATCTAAAATAACTAAACAAAGAATCTTCTTCAAAATATTTTTTTGAAGATATATAGCGATATATAAAAAAGTTTAACATATATTAATAATTTTACTTTTTGTATAATATTACATAGTTTACAAATTTTAACTCGTTTTAATGGTGGATGATAACTTATTTAAAAAAATAAAATAGGTTAATTTATCAATCTAATATAATTTTCATATTTAATTCATATAATACTTCTATTTAATATAATATAAATCATAATTATGAAATTCTTATTTTTATAATAAAATTTAATTAATATTAATTTATAATAATATTATATTACTAATTACGAAATTAATTAATGCATTATTTAATAAAAAGTATTTGATATTTTTTTCTAACTAACATGGATTTGATTAATCGAAAGATTCAAAGTCACTGTTTACAGAATCATACAGGAAGTTTGAACAATAATCGAATAGAGACCAATCTCTAGGAATCAAAAGTATTTGATATTTTTAGTAAGATTTGATTAGATTTTTCTCAACATCTTTTGTTATAACTAATAATAAAATTCAAAATTATAGTTAAAATTTATTTCTTATTAGTATTTTTATGATTACTAAGATTTTGTAGAAATAATATGTATTTAATTGATTAGTATAAATAATCAAATATGTCATATGTAATTAATTAAATGGTTTTACTATGAATTATCAATAGTAGATAAAAATAATGATTTTGTTTTTTTTTTATACGGGTGGATCGACAAGGTCCGATCCATAACCAAACCCTACGACGCGGAGCATCGCGACTTGGTGGAGTCGGATCCAGACGCCTGAGTACTCAGCACCAAGATATTTGTCACTAGGCCAAATGAGTCTCGGCAATGATTTTGTTTCAATAGAGTAGATGACTGCACTAATTCTGATTTATGCATGCCATGATTATGGTATATTACTTTTTGTTTGTAAAAAAAAGATACACTAAGCTTAAGTATAGAAAAAATTATCTTTTGCTCTGTGATTAATTAATGTACAGTCATAAGTCCTCCATATTAACGTAAATTACAGATCAGACCCATTTCTCCTTCTTTGTTTAAGTCTCCCTCTCCATGTGAAGGTTGCTTCGTCTCAAAAATTTGAAGACGTTTGTGATTCTGATCGAATTCTCTCTTGAAAATCAAACTCGTGAGATTTCTGAATAAAGGTTTTACAGAAAAGCTGAGAGATGGGGAGTCCAAAGAAGAACGAGAACAAAGGTTTCTTCGCCGCCATGACTTCTGGCTTCTCCATGTTCGGCAGCGCCATGTCTAGATCCGTCAACGGGTCAGTTTCTTCATCAGCTCTCGCTTCTTACATATCATAATTTTTACATAAGAGCTTTGTTTTTATGTTTGTGTAAACACTCGAGATCAAGCTCTTGCGTTCCTGAATCAGTATTATCATGATCTGTTCTGTTCACCGGTTCTCTGTTTGATTCTGCTAAGCTTTCCTTGTCAGCCAATTTTGATTCGTCTGATCTTTCATTTTGTTAAATCTTATGTTAGAAACATGAATAATTCTATTATTAAATCTTCACAAGTCAATATTTTAATTGAAATGTTGTTTAGATTGGGTGTTGGATTCGCATTTGAAGTTTAATACATTTCGTTTCAGGATGCTTAGCTATGAAGGAGTTGAGGTCATAAATCCAGAGGGTGGTAAGGAAGATGCAGAAGAGGAAGCTCAGAGAGGAAGGTGGAAAGATGAGGTTACTTATTCTTACATCTTATCTTCTTCTTCTGTGCTTTTTTTTTATTTTGCTTTCTCTTTATTACAACTTTTTACTTATTTTTAACAGGAACGAGATAGTTACTGGAAGATGATGCAGAAATATATAGGGTCCGATATCACGTCAATGGTGACACTTCCTGTTATTATCTTTGAGCCGATGACTATGCTCCAGAAGATGGCAGAGGTTATTGTTATATCTTTTTCTCGTGTGTTTGTAAGTTTTGTTGATTTTTTTAACAAGGTTTAACATTTGAGACATTTGTCGCAGTTAATGGAATATTCATACTTGTTGGACCAAGCAGATGAATGTGAGGATCCTTACATGCGCTTAGTATATGCTTGTAAGTAAATACTCTTAATTTATCAACACTTGATTTTATAAGTCTTTTAGGAGTTTATTTCTCAAGGTTGAATGTGAATTTTTGTTCAGCTTCATGGGCTGTATCTGTTTACTTTGCCTATCAACGAACTTGGAAGCCTTTCAATCCTATTCTTGGGGAGACATATGAGATGACCAACCATGGTGGGATTTCATTTATTTCTGAACAGGTGCAACATTCACTTCATCGTCATTCACATAGTAGATAGTGTTTTATTTCTCAATAAGTTGTGTATTTGTAAGGTACATTGATTTATTTCAGGTTAGCCATCATCCCCCAATGAGTGCTGGTCATGCTGAGAACGAGCACTTCACTTACGATGTCACATCAAAGTTGAAAACGAAACTTTTGGGTAACTCTGTTGATGTTTACCCTGTTGGAAGGTAATTTATTCCTATTTATGATCCACTTCTCTTTCACTTTGGTAGAGCGCTCTTTATTAAGGACAAAGCTGTTTGCTGCGTGTTACTCTTTCCTTTGCATTGTTCTCTTACTTCTGTCTGAGATGAAACGTAGGAACCAGACCAATCTTTTGTCTTAAGTTTTACTACAGAAATGCAAAAGATTGTGACACGACCTCTGTGGTAGTATCTATTTTATCTTATGTTTTCATCTAAGTTCATACAACATTCTATTGGCTTGCAGAACGCGTGTAACCCTCAAAAGAGATGGTGTGGTTTTGGATTTGGTGCCGCCTCTTACTAAGGTTCACAACCTTATATTTGGACGAACCTGGGTTGACTCACCCGGGGAAATGGTCATGACAAATTTAACCACTGGAGACAAAGTTGTACTGTATTTCCAGCCATGTGGTTGGTTTGGGTAAATGACAACATGTTTCATCTTATTGTTTCAGGATACTGTTTTCATTTTTCCCGCTTCTCAGACACTTGCCTTGTCCTGTGATGCCAACATGTTTATTGATTAAAATTTGCTTCCTTGATCTCAGTTCTGGTCGCTATGAAGTGGATGGCTACGTGTATAGTGCAGCTGAAGAACCTAAAATCATGATTACAGGAAAATGGAATGAGAAGACAAGCTATCAACCTTGTGATGCAGAAGGGGAACCCCTTCCAGGCACAGTGCTTAAAGAGGTCTGTCATCTGTTCTCATTTTTTTTTGGACATTTTTAGCTGATTTCACTAGGTTTCGTGTGGTAATGCTTTGCAACCGTAGGATTTTGACCAAGATTTTGCTGTTTAGTGTTCGCTTATGCTCATCTTTTGGTTATTTATTGCTTCCTTCAGGTGTGGCATGTGGCTGATGTCCCCAAAAATGACAAATTTCAGTACACCCACTTCGCTCACAAGATTAACAGCTTCGACACAGCTCCAGCTAAGCTCTTGGCTTCAGACTCACGTCTTCGTCCTGATAGATATGCCCTTGAGCAGGGTGACCTTTCAAAAGCTGGTGCCGAGAAGCACAGGTTCTTCATCTATTTGTTCTTTGTTTGTCATCATAAATATCAAATATTTTAGTTCCTGTTATTCCCATAGCATTTCTCCATCATGGAATAAGTATATTATGTACCATGATACTAATCACTTCCATTGGCCAAAGCTGATCGTATTTTTGAACTAGGGAAGATATGATGAGAATACGTCTTGATTAATCAATGATTACTTGTTAGATCACTCAAAGCGACAATGATATGCTCATGAGATTCTTGGGTGTGTATTAATATCTCAGCCTTGAGGAGAGACAAAGAGCTGAGAAGAGGACCCGGGAGACAAAGGGCCAGAAGTTCACTCCAAGATGGTTTGATCTAACGGATGAGATCACATCTACACCATGGGGAGACCTCGAAATATACCAATACAACGGGAAGTACACAGAACACCAAAACACAGCAGAGAGCTCCCATGAAGTGGACCTGAAATCAATCGAGTTTAATCCTTGGCAATATGGTAATATATCAACCGAATGAGGTAACCTTTCTTACTTGGAAAATGTGATTCATGGGCTCTCGGAAATGAGTTCCATATTGCTGTTTTTAACTTTGTTCCACGAATATGATTGTGTAGTTGGAGTGATGAAACATGAGATGGTGTTTATGTCTGTCTTATTGTATCTTTGTTACATTTCTAAATCAGAAGTAGTTATGTTTGTTATTATCTGGTCTTTACGTACACCATTTTATTTTTCCATATCGAGCAGATATCTCCTTCTATTCGGTTTGTGGTATTTTCGGATGCTTTTGCTGCACTTTGGTTTCTCGGTTATGATTTGGTTTTTCCTTCTAATGATCTATCATCCTTTTTAGTTGCGGTGCTCGAATTGTTCTTAGTTTATTGTAACTTTGGTTCTGAGGGTCAGGAATGTGACTCGTCGGCTTTTGGCCCTGGAAGGACAAATCTTTGCCGGCTATTATGAACCAACTAGATGTAACTGATTTAGATGAAAAAAAGACATGCTCAAATAAATGAATAATCATCAGAACCGAGAAGGCAGCTCCTGGTAACTTGAACACGCTAATCACCTGAAAGAAAATAGACAAGGATGTCTTCATCTTCATATAAATTGTATAGCAGACCAAAGAACGTCAAATAAGTTTTTATTCATTTAACTAGGCTCGTGCGTTTGTCTGTTGGTTCTTTCGGTTTTTAAAAATTAGAATCATTCGTTTTCAAAATATTTTGATTCGGGTTATCTTCGGGTATTTTGGATATATTTCTTGGTATTTTTAGATATTTTGGATATTTTCGGTTCTATTCGATTAATCAGAATATTTCGATTATGTTTGATATTTTCAGTTCTCAAAAATTGAAACTATTCGGATATTTTCTAAATCCGATTCTATTTTCTTCGATTTTTTGGTTCGATTTTTCCGTCTTGGTTAATATGTCCACTCCTACCACTAACAAGAAGCTCAACTTTTGTTCAAAAAATTTGTATAACCCCATTTTTTCAAATTTGCTGATTCATTCCTCGATTTTTGTGTGTGCAAGTTAATTCCTCAAGTATGTTGACTATGCACAAATAAATCTGAGAAAGTCAATGCTAACCAATTCACGTAACTAAATATCACAAAAACGTTAAAGTAAAGAAGGTTTGTCATTCTAACAAAAAGGAAAGCGGCCTCTCGTAATTTCTTTAACATTTAATTTTATTGAATTCAATTCAATGTGTTGTATAAAGTGAGACATATATTACAACACATAATATTGTTAAATAGAACATCTTTCGCTTTTGGTCTTGACTCTTGAATGATCTTTTTCTTAGCTTTCATTGAGCATGAGCAAACACCTTTTTCTTTTAACTAGATCAATAGATGCGATATCTTCTCCAGAAATAGCCGGATAAAAATTAGAACATCTAAGCAAAATCGAATGGAACTTAAAAGTGGAATTGACAGTGTGATACCCAAAACAATCGATTAATGATCCAGAACCACATAGCCTGATCATAAGCGAGAACTCATTGCTTGATCTCAATCAAATTGGGTTGGTCGGACTATTAAATATGGTGATTTTGGTGTTTGATTTATTCATTGATGTTGTTCATAGCTCGAACCTATATCGAATGAAACCGCCTGCTTACATCCTTAAAGAATTGAAAATCCTCTTTATTGGTTCCAAAGCGATTCTCATTCTCTCATTGCAGATAAACACCATATTTTTCTTGCTTTTTCATAAACAACTCCATGAAAATAAAATAGGTCATTATGTCGTCCCCACACAACTTAGTGCACTGCTCCAAAGCCACACCACATTATTCAACAAAAATGTGATCATGAACTTATCCAACATTAGTGGATGTATTGCAGCTATGTTCTTCTCTAGAATGATATCCAAAAATGTGTGTGCATTTTTCTTAACATTGAACTTTATACCTAGGAGTTGGAGCTTTGTAGCAAACAAGATGAATTTGTGTAGGTAACATGTGAGTTTATCAGGATCATAATGACTCTTTTTGTGAGGAGATGATGATATTAATTTCTCTCGGATAAGATGGAGAAGATGCATAGGTTGAAAACTATAGACGTAAAATTGACTTGAAATGTAACCAATTGATGACTCGAAGAAGAGGACTTTAAAGCTCTCAAGCCCAAAATAATCACCTAGTTTAACAAAGAGCATAAGAAGGAGTGTGAAAGGGATTTAATTTCTCTAGAAGGAGCAAATCTCTTTGTAGCGTCGGACTATCCTTGAAAATGTGAATATTGTGTCACAATGATTGATCACCATCTTTAACTCCTATAAGAGGAGCATTATAACAAAACATCATTGTGTACCATCATGTTTTTTTCTCAACTCAAGATACTCTGAATATGAGCTTTTTATGGTGTCTTCTATAGTGTTAACATCGTTCTCCAAAGAAGCAATAGATAAAGACTTGTCAAGTCTATTTGCCATATCCAAAATCATTTGCACAAACTTAGGTTTGTGTTACTCAATCATTTGCAAACTTCCATCGTCCTTGTTGTTGTGGTACGGACCAAGGTTTGAATACTTCAGGGTTGGACCTAAAGTGGAGAGGAGGAACTCTGAATATACAACAATCATCAGATTCTAATTTTTTTAAGTATATATGGCACAAAATCTTTAGTGATAATAAATTCATCATTGATTTCATTGATCTCACATTCATCAACGACTTCAGCGATCTCAAACTAATTAGTTACTTTATTGTTCTCATACCCATCAACAATTTTGGAAATCTCATACTCAACTGAAGATACTTAGAGTAGGAGCTTCTTATGGTTTCTTCCATATCACCAACATCGTTTACCAAAGAAAAAATGGATAGAGATTGTTCAAATCTATTTTCCATATCCAAAAGAATTTTTGCAGACCTAGGTTTGTGTTTCTCAATCACTTGCAAATCTCTAGCGCACAAAAACTGAACAATTATTTTATTTACAATAAAATTTGTTGCATGTTTTATTACTATAGTCAAACAACTAAAACAAAAAGCTTTATTTTTCGACAAGATATGTGGAGATTAAAAATTAACTTGACTCGAATCGCTCCAAATATTGCATAAGTTGTGGTTATGGGATTGTAGTTTACATGCATTTCTTCTTCTTAGCATGAGAATAAAACTTCTTCGAAATCAAAGATCATTTCAATATATTTTCAATCAAGAAAGTTGTACAAACAAATAGTTTTGGGAAACAAACTCGTCTTTTAGTAACTGAATATTAAAAAGTAATGAAACTATTCTAGAAACTATTCGACACTAATAATTTAGGAAAGAAAAGAAAAAATAAACAACAACATCAAGTGTTAGTATATGTATCAATGTGTGTATTTATACATAATTAATAACAATTTTTGTGATCGTTTCTGCTTTCAATTGCTTCAAACTAAAATTATAAAGAAAAGAATAAAAAACCTCATTAAAAGAATATGGAGTTTAAGCAACTGATAATTTCTTTTTGTAACCTAGTAATTGATAATTCGGTAAAACAAAGTTCACATTTTTTACCATGCATTTGTTTTGACTTTTACTTATGATTTCCTTTTTCTCACTTTTTACTCATGTTTTCCTTTGTACGTAATTTCAATAATTAATAGGGATTGATCCTGCTACGCGCAGTTTATTGGTGCAATTATGTCATTAAACTTGTTAGTATATAAGAATGAGTTTGCATTAGAGTGAAAATTTTCAAAAAGAAAACATTTACTTATGTATGAGCACGTATTTTCTTAAATGAATGTCGATAGTTACAACATATTGAACATAAAAACTTGACCCAATCTAGAAGGATCTTCTAATGTATCTACATCACTGTACAACTTTAGAGAAAGGCATGATGGCAAAGTTGCCATCTCCATACATATCGTCTATGCCACAGAGTTAAAATTTTGTATATGACATACATACAAAGGTAAGTTTTGCCAACATATCTATCATATGCATTTGAAGATGTATTTATAAGCACGAACAAGAGCTTGACTATGGAGAGTTAGATGTAATAAAAAGTTCTATTTGGGTGGATAATTTCAAAAATGTACTCCTAAGTTCTAACATCATATTCTGGCAAAAAAAAGTTCTAACATCATAAAACTTTAAAACCTACAATAATTAGAAACTTGACAATATAAAACATATTTGAAAATTTGATATTATGGGTTTGAAACTTTATGTTTTCTTGTATAAGTTGATTTTCAAAAGTATAATCCTATGATCCATTATTCCTCATGAATTGTTGAATATGTTTTTGTCCTTCTAGAAATAAAACTTTTCGGGAGCAGTTAGGTTGATACCAATAAATTAATCAAAGGTGATAGCTTTATGATATTTAAGACAACTTTTGTCTATGGTTTTAAATTTCAGTTAATTTTCTTCTTAGACTTTTTTCTTCTTCCTAGTGCTACACCAAATTTACTATGGAATGGTGTGATACTAATTTAGCTTCTAATTTTGTATTTATAAAATGGTTAACCAATTAATATTTGTTTCATTTTTAGTTTAGTTAGGCTTAGAACGGATTATGATATGAACACCTGTTTTTAGTCACCAAAACATGTGCAAAATAAACTGTATCTTCCCATAGAAATTGAATGTAACAATGTGCATATGACGAAAATATATATATAGATTGATATGTTAAGATATCAAAAGCAGATTGTAGTGGTCTCACCAAGTAAAGAATGATAACAATTATCACCGTAAGCAATATATATATATATTGAGAAGAATGTGAATTCTAAATTAATGTGCAAATGATACAAAAATACTTGGATCACCAATATGCTAATTAAGCAAAAAG
>OVAN01011238.1:0-14895 GCA_900406275.1 Anastatica hierochuntica
AAAATGCTTCTAAAGTCTACTCTTAAAACGAGAAAATACGATAATATCATTGACCGGTGACATCTCCCATACTTCTTTGGTTACTCTACATTTAAAAAGTATATGGTTAATGTTTTCTACATCCTCTCCACACATCCAGCATCTTTCATCAAGTTTGATACTTCTCTGCCTTAAGTTTGTGCCCACAGGTAATCCATTATTGATAACTCTCCACTAGAAAAGTTTCTCCTTTGGAAAATTTGGAAGCTTCCGTATCTTTTTGTAATTAAAGTTTTGTTGTGGCTGAGGAGGATATAAGTTGTTATGGCTAAAGTGACAATCGACTTCATCTAAAGGGTAGTATCTTACCAAAAACTTAATAAAATAGGTTTTGAAGGAAAAATAATTTTACATTGTTTCCTCCTTATAAGTTTGAACTTTTTTTGTTATTAAATACATCAACAGATAGTCAAACTGGATGGCGCATGATACAGATTTTGTGCTTTTTTTATTATCTGGAGTTATATTAAACATTAAACGATACAAAGTTTGATACAAAGACGACTATCTTAAACCGTTAAGAAATACGGAAAGGTATCGTAGCCAAAAGCCCAAAAGAAGGAGTCAAAAGTCCAAAAGAGGGAAAACAACGAATATCATGGAATTTTAAACCGACGAGAGACAAAAGAGCTCTAGACACTAATTCTGAGCTGCTAACACAGAGCGAACCCACGATCTCTTCAAAGAAACAGTTGATGCCACTACCGAGCTAAAAAACGAGCACTCCACACGGACTTATTATCTGCAACGACTCCAAAAGAACAGACTTCCAAAAAAAATTTCCAAAACGAGCACAACCAGCAATAACAATATCAAGAAGATCGTAAGAACAAACTATACTAGCGCTAAGAAACTACACCATCGCGATCTCACAAATGAAAGCTAGCACTCGAAATGACATAGGTTCAAGGAAGACCAAGACATTTGATTGAGAAAACGTCAAAGAAGTTCAACAACCCTTACACGCGGACACTCGCAAGCTTGTTTCTGCGACCTACAACAAAAGATAGGCCACCTCCTCGCAAGAGAAGAATTGAAGAACGACACCACTGCTTCCCTTGAAACCCAACTCCGAAGCTCAGAGAACGGCTAGTAGATGCTCCGCAGCGGAGTGACATCACAAAGACGAACCCAAAACAGATCCCAAGCCAAATTAATCTAAACCACCAAACTCGAGGAAACTTCGTCGGACAACAGCATCATAGAACAAAATACTCTCCGCACGGACATATCCAAACTCATTAGCATAGACAACACGACAGAGGAGAGGAAGCACAAATTGAATCCAAAACATCGACGAGAAGCGGTACCACAATAAGAGAGGGATATATTTTACCAGCCAAGACGAACCTAAAACGGATCTTCACCGTAGCTCAACAGCCGACATCTCAACAGCTAAATCGGTCACCAAAAGGCATTGTAGAAAGAAAAAACGCGCCCACCACACTTGTCGATCCAAAAATCAGATCCAGCTACAAGGCATCACCAAATCCTTCAACGCATAATCAACTCTCCACAGCTCCTTCTAACATTGTCTTAAACTTGTGCCGCCGGAGAAAATCGTTGAAAGATTTTGACAAAATCCTAGCTTCTTCTTCGCCTTGAAGAAATAAAACAAAGCAAGCTACACAAACTAAACACAGATGGAGTGACCATAGGTTCCCTCGCGACTCTAGCGGTGAAGCACGGTTGGCCGGAGAGAACCCCCAATCGGAAATCTACTTTAACGGAGATCTACTTTATCGCCTTCTGAGCTAACACGTTTTGACGAAACCAAATACAATCTCTAAAAACTACTATTTCGTGCTTTAAAAATTAAATTGGAAGACATTTTAAATATTAGTAGAGATGGTAGTGTGTGGTGTATATATATATATATATATATATATATATATATATGGTAGTAGTAGAAGTATTAATTTTTTAAAATTGCATATTAAGGAAAGAAGTAAAGAAGAGTAAGCGTGTGTGGAACTTGGAGTGCACACAAAAAGAGTGCACACAAAACATGACTCCCCCACCAAGTCGTCAAAACAAAAGTAGCATTCCATTCCCCCACCTTTAACGACACAATTAAATAAAAGCTAAATCTAATCACGTTAAAATTATTATTCTTGATAAATATAATAATGTTAACTGTTGTTAGTCATTCATTTTAAAATAACTAACATAGTGAATTATAATTTCCACTCATCTCAACTGATACTACTATAAAAAAATATATGTAATTTATGCTTGCGTATCACTATCAACCACCTTCTAGAAGGTTATTGTGAGCCATTCGTGATCAAAGTGAGATTCTATTTAATCCAACAGTAGTGAAATAGATATACCTAAAAATTTTAACCATAATTTATAGGCTGTAACTCCTTTACTTTTATTAAAGTCATTTGGTTACTTTATTTACAATATTAAAAAACTATAATGCTTTTGAAAATTTAAATCTCAACAAATGGAAAGAAAGAAAGTTGCAGAGCATTTCAGTAAGTGGAATTACCCCATACTTAGAAGACATAATGAGCTTGGTAAAGGATCATATGCAATTTTCATTCTGCCACATAAAAAAAAAAGAAAATGTAATAGTTGACAAATTGGCCAAGGAAGCTCATATAGAGGAAATGGAGTACAAAATCACATGGTACAATCAGACCCCACTTCGGGACTTGGTTGGATCTGTTCAGATACGGAGAACAAGATAATCTTGATGGGGGCGAAATGCCAACGTAGAAGTCTCTCGCCTCTCCACTCAGAGTTGAAAGCCCTGTCATGGGCAATGACAGAACTTCAAAATCGGAGAATAAATTGTCAGCTCTATCAGACCGACTGTGCAGAGCTTACCAGCATGATTCAACACCCGGATGATTGGCCAGCCTTCCATACACAACTTTAGGATTATCAGCTTATACGGGGTCAGTTACCACACTTCTCCTTCACTCGCATCCCGCGTACGGCGAATACACAAGCAGATCGACTGGCTCGCAGATCCCGTCATTTTAATTGCGATTTTATTTTTGTAGATTCCGATTATCCAAATTGGCTAACCAGTTTGGAAGACAACTTTTGATTATTCTGTAGTTGACAAAAAAATAAATAACATTCCATCTGTTCCAAAATAAGCGATGTTTAAGGTTATTGCACACCGATTAAAGATTCACTAACTTTTATTTAGTTTATCTTTTTTCCATAAAAACAACATTAACTACAACTAATTCAACCAGAAAATCAAACTCAAACTGCAAAATACTACTCCCTCCGTTTCATATTGTTAGATGTTTTAGGAAAAAAATTTGTTTCTCAAAGATGAATTTCTTAGGTTTTCAATGCCCATTTAAGTAGTTAATGATAAAAAAAAGTTTTAAATTTAAGAAGTTTTGATTAATATTATTGGTCAAAAATTATGGGATATTTATTGTTGTACATTAATCGTTTTTTAATGTGTGAAAAATCTCAAAAATCTATCATTGTGAAACGGAAGGAGTAATAATCACAAACATCAAATAACATTAAACTTTTGTATCGAATTTTGAAAACGTCACTTATATCGGAACGAAAAAATCTTCTTAAAACATCATTTAAATGGAGGAAGTAGTTTTTTTTGGTTATTTAAACAATTCACTCAAAACCCCTATGAATATGAAAATAAAAAGTTGGAACTAAATGTGTATATAGTTACTTAGGGCATCTCCATCCATGAACCTCTCAAAAAATCCTTAACTATTCATAAGTCCCACCATTTTATTATTAAAAAAAAAACAAAACAAAATTTTCGGCAAATCACGGACCGCCACGTGTCCGTGAATAGTTAAGGATCAATCCTTAAATAAAGTATTTAAGGATTTCTCTCTCCAAAAATCCTTAACTATTCACGGGTGGAACCCGTGAATAGTTAAAGATTTTTGGGTTAAGAATTGAAGGATGGAGATGCTCTTAAACACACATAAAAGGAGTGTGCTACGCAAAAAATCGTATTGTGAGGCTTTTTGGTATAATTCATTGTCTTCTAGAAGTCCTATCCATCTCCCTAGCCTATCCGACACGTCCTTTGTAGTCACTTTTGTCTCTTTTTCTGTTACACTAATGTTACCTTTTTTAATTTAAAAAATAAATAAATAACTCAGCAGATAAAGACAATAAAAGGCTTCTAGAAACTCGTTGATATTTTACTTATTTTTGTCTTTTTTTTTATATTGTTTATGTTTTGCTCTTTTTTATTTTCAGCCGTTGATAGTCTTCTAGAAGCATTTTCTTTTTTTCTCCAACTGAATATATTCTGCATGTATTATAATCACTTGAGATGATATTATTAAATATCTTAAAGTACGCTATAAACATTATTAGCACATTTTTAATTAATGTTTAGAGTTGACTGTTCAAAAAATACATCCTTTTCTTTTAATATCATCACTGCTATAAAAATATGGACATCAAAAGATAATAGTATATTACAAATAACAAATAATATGGAGTATAAAACACGTCATCATTTTAAGCGTTAGTGAGCCGAATAAATTAAGAAGCTGAGCCGAGCCGGTAAAGGGATTCTAGAAGGCGAATCTTTTGAACTGGATGACACGTCAGCGTTCCATAGAATTTTCAGAAAACTGGTGACTCCCACTCCCCACGGGTTTTACCTTTCTTTTTTCCTTTATTTCCGCTCCTTTTATTTTACTTTAGTCCCATTTTTACTCCCACAGTTTTTATTAAGACCATTTCTATTTCTTTTTTTGAAAATAAAAAATTAAACCCGGATTTATTATAGAATCAGAAAAAATCTCTGGGTGGGATGTCAGCTCACAGATTAATTCTCTCTCTCGATATTCAAATGAGTCGAAAGTTAAAATTCATGTCTGTGTGAGTTTCCAGTGACAGCGTGAAGTAGTTTCTTTTCAACAGGGTTTGAACTCTCAATCTGCTTTCATGAAAGAGTCCGTTTTTACTATTGGACCACGATGTTCTTGACATTTCTATTCTTTTTTTTATAAAAGTTTTTTCTATTTCTTTTGTTTGACATTTCTCAACTTTTAATTAACAGCTCAAAATGAACATACCCGGATTCTAAAACCAAGTAAGGTATCTTTGAATAATTAAAATAAACAATAGTAGTAACAGTTGTACAAATTAAAATATTAACAAGTAATGAATATTCTAAAATTTTTTTTTTGTTTGGGGCATTATATAAATGGGTCATTTCTCTATCTATCTGTCCTTGTGATTTCTTATCTACTTCTCTCTCTGTTTTTACAAGCTTTTAAACAATTTATTCCGAATTTGCCCCTCGATTTTTGTTTTAATTACGTAAATGTCCGGAACCCTAGTTTATTCCGCCGGCAACTCCTTTCGATTCTCACCGGGAAACATCCTTCCTCAGCCGAAATCAACTAGATCCCAAAACGCGCGGTTTCCGACCGGAGCTACGTCGTTTAGGGCATCGGCGCAGACGCTAAACGCCGAGCCGAATCTGACGGAATCCGTTAGGCGGCGAGTGTCGTCGAGCCTCTACGAGCTATTAAAAGTTAAAGAGACGGCGTCGTTGACGGAGATTAAGACGGCGTACCGGAGCTTAGCGAAAGTTTATCATCCAGATGCGTCGGAATCTGACGGAAGAGATTTCATGGAGATCCACAAAGCTTACGCGACGCTGGCGGATCCGACGACACGAGCGATCTATGATTCGACGCTGATGGGAGCACGACGGAGACGGGTACACGCCGGAGCGATGGGTCGAACGGGTCGGGTTTACACCACGACCCGTAGATGGGAAACGGATCAGTGTTGGTAAAAAAAAAAAAAAGTTTTAGTCTTTAGGGCTTCCGATGATTTTGCAGCACTTTTTGCCTTAAATTCCCCATTTCGTTACTTTTTTTTCCCTTTTCATATTAAGTGGAAATTTTAAAGGGGAATTTAAGTTTTTTTTCTTTTAACTTAACAAGATAACAATGTATAAAATATGGAGTATATTATGAATATAAATATTTTTTTCGTATAATTAATCTAAACAGCTCAATTGTAGTTGAATATATAATTCTCGTTGTTATTACTGCTTGTTTTTAGTAAAGTGTAAGCATAAATTTCTTGAATCAAATTTGCAGACTAGAAAAAGTAATAAATTTCTTGAATCTTTTAATACACAACTCTTGGTTCACCATAACTAAAAGAGAATCCTATCCTACAACTATAAAACACTGTTGTTTATTAGATAGTTTTATCAAATTTGTTAATACATTCAATATGTTAAACATAAACAAATACATATCTCTATTTAATTAGTAACCTATGAAGAACAAAATTCAAATACACTATTTACAGCTTCTATTCACATTATTGGTTTGGCTTTTAGTTTTTTTGAAGAGAAGAGAACAACAAAAAGTAGTTGTGAAACACTTGAGAAAAAGGACATAAATACCCGAACCTAAAATTCGAAACCCGAATACAAAATCCAGATACCCGAAAAATTCTGAAATTCCAAACTCAAACTCGAAATCCGAGAAACACCGAAAAAATACCTGGAAAATCTGAAAATATCCCATTCCGAATCCGAAAAATGCCGAATTGAATCAAAATAATTTCGGAGATACTCGAGTTTTCTTTAAACTACTAAACCATATCCCGAACCAGAATATACTTGAACCGAAATTGGTGACGCCCATGCCTAGACATATTGGTTTGGTTTTTACACAAGTTCTTTTTGAAGAGAAAAGAACAACGAAAAGTAGTATGAAACACTTGAGAGAAAGGAAAAAAAATTACAGCTACAACGAACGATTTTTAGATAAGATCCTCTTGAGAAGAAGAGAGAATGTGTATGAAACAAGCAGATTTTACATTTAGAAAAGAAAATTGGGAACACAAGATTCGAATCAACCCAAAGAGGAAAAAAAATCGAAAAGATAAAATCAAAATCTAAAAAAAAAGTAGAGAGATACAAGAGGATGAGTAGAGAGATTGTTCATTGTTGTATTCCTATGTTTTTGTTTATATAAGCAAAACGAACAAGAAGAAGAAGAGAAATCATTTGCAGCTCATAAGCATGGAGTTGATCACGTGCATTATAAGCCTGATGGCAGCGACGTCGCTGCCCGGTAGGCTACGGTGATGGTGCAGAATCTGATAGACTTGTTCAAAGATCGGGCGAGCATGTACCGCAATCATCTGGTCTGATGGGTTTATGGCTGCAACCACATCTGTCATCCAAGCAAGCTTACGGGATGTGTCCTTGCTGATGTCGCAAGCCAACTGTTGTAGCAGTGACAGAAGCACGCCTTGGCTCAGCGGAAGCGGATTCATCGCTAGTAGTCCCCGAAGATCCACCTGGTTAGGCACAACAACAAGCTCGTTTACGTAAGCTGGGTACTTACGCAATATTAAGGTTAAAAAAGTCATAGCTAAATTTTACCTGTGAGCAAAGCCATGATACTATAGAGACATCGCTTCTCTGTAGAGCTAGAGTGAAAGATTCTTCGTACTTGCGTTCAGATATCAACCTCGATAGTTCTGTAGTAGGGTTCATAGGCGCTTCAAGCTGAAGGAATAGACAGTATGATCGTCAAAGCTAGAAAATGACATCAAATTGGGATTCCGATAAGAAAACAAGCGATGATTTTCTCTTTATTCACTGTCTGACTAGAACAAAAATACCCAAAGGTGGTGAGCAACCTAAACTCTACCAAGCCAAAGATCCTAGAACAGTCCACAAAGCTCAACCCTTCTGCCTAAACTTTCTTTCGAGCACTTTTCTCCCTAAACAACCAACTCAACTATGATCGTTGAGTAGCTCCTGCCCTAGACTAACACAGCACTTATCAGCTTCATGGATCTGACAAAATTCAGAGATGTTCATACCTTTTCAACAAGAGCACCCAAAGCCCCGCTACTTCGTTGAGTGATCAAGGGATTTGACCCACTAGAATTTGCTCCAGCTGCTGCGAGAGTTAAGAGATTCCTTTGGCTCTCTGCTAATTCACGACTAACTGACGACACAGAAGTAATGGCTTCCTGTAAACGAGCAGTGGCTTTTAGAAGAGGAAAGATTTGCAACCCATAAAAGTGCTAGAAAAGGATGCTTTTCCATCATACCCTTAAAGCGTGAGCAAGCTGGGAGTTTCCGGAGTCAAACCGTTGCTGAGCTGCGTTTGTGTGCTCGCCTATCCCTTTCTGGAAGGCTGAGTCTAGTTGGTCAAACATCGCCTTGCACGACTTCTCAAAGGAAGGTATGACTGAAGACTCCATACTCGTCCTAAGAGCTTCCTGAAGTTTATAAAATGACAAGAGTTATGTCAGAAGATAACAACCTTTTTTTTCTTGCTTATCAATGATGAAGCTGAGATTGTATGCACAAGACTTGTATATACTTTACAACCCATCATAAAACTAAATTACATTCGAAACTTTACCTGGAGGGCTTGTCTGCCAGAGGTCTGAAACTGGCCTTGAATTTGTCGAGTTATGGTTGTTTCAAGCTTTGAAATAACCGACTTCTCAAGTTGATTGACTGCTTTGTCACCAATCCCTCTCTATATAAAAGAGAAATCAGTTTTCTTTTTCAACAATGGACCCTCTCATGAATCAGCTCTACATTTCTCTCGTAAATTACTAACCTGGAAAGACTCTGTAATCGCAGAAGATACAGCTTTTTCAATAGCTGGTGTTACTGCACGTACTATGGCTGGACATATTCCAGCAAATTCCTTCTTTATCGTTTTCTCAAACATGGCGTTTAACTCCTTGCTCATGAAGTTCGTAGTTGCATTCACGATCTGCTGGGCATGGTCATGCAATGCCTTTTCATTCTTAACAGCCTCCTCCTGGAAGCGCGCCCATAGAGCATCGGCATTTGACTTGCTGGATCTTTCAATCATTTTCCCCAAAGCCACTTCAAGTCTTTTAACTTCTTTAACGATAGAGCCATTGACAGAACTTGAAAGTTGTCTCTGCATCTCCTTCTGCGAATTCAATATCTGGGAGGGAAACAATGTTCCAAGTCAACAAAAAACCTTGAATGGAAAATTAATAACCTACAATAAACCAATGCCAGTGATGTATAAAACACAATTTCCTTATAAAACGATTGTGAAAAAAAGGAACCTGTTATATGCAAAATAAATGTAACAGCAGCAAGCTTAAAAGCGTATGAGATCAAAGGAAGGAAAAGTATAAAACTAGAGATGTTAAGCAATTATGTATTCCTTAGTTCAAAATCAAAACGTCACCTGATTCATTGTTTCTTGCATAGCTAAGATTTGAGGGAGTGAATCTGTCATGGGTTGACGTGAGCTACGACTTTGCTCATTGTATGTCTCAGCCAGATTAGCAACATTTGAGGATGTAGATGACAATCCTGGACCCTGTGAGTTTTTCGCCTTCTGTTTCTTCCCTTTGCTATTTGTAGCTGCCGACTCGGGAAGCTTTGTAGACCCACTTCTTAAGTCAAGACAACTTTCATCCCCAGCTTGTAAAGATTGTCCATCAGCCTTAGATTCTTCTGGACTGAAAGCTTCCTCTGTGCTTTGATAATTGTCTCTTGCGAACTCACTGCTGAGATTTGAAGCCTGTGAGCAGAAGATTTTGTTCCTATTTTCTGAAGTGCGATGCTCAGTTTCATCATGATAATTGGTTTCACCATTCTGAGTTGACCTTGCTTCTTTTACCTCAACTTCTGTGCCCCTTGCATCTCTGTCACTCCTGACTTCAGTGGTAATGGAGGCTTCAGCAGACGACACACCCATCAATATCTCTGAAGGAGTTACAAGGTGAGTGGGGTGCTTGAAAAAAGCTGGCGGGCTACGAATCCCAGACACATCATCATCAGGTGTAACACTCTTGTCCTTGCTTCTTGAGTTTTCCTCTACGGGAGACACATCTCCAACAGCATCAATTTGCCTATCAACAGAATAATTAGCAGAAGGTGCTTTGCTACCAAACTCACGAGAAATCTGGGGTGAAGGAGCATACGCAGAAACTGCATCACTGGTCTCAGATGGTAGCCCGGAAGTTATAGGCTCACTATTGGAGGGAACAATTGCTGGTAATGCTGTAACCGCTAATGTAGAACTCACTGGAAAACTTAGCGTATTAGCACTTTCCGATCTACTTCCTAGAATAGAAGGTTTAGGGACTGAATCAACTGAAGGTAATTCCGAAGGGTTCAGTTCAGATGGTTCTGTCGTGCCTTCAACAAGATTTGCCTCCCGTGACACACTAGAATCTGACTTCTCCAAACCTACATTCTCCACAGGAGGTGGCAAGCACAAGGATAAGTCTAGCGTATACTGCTGGATAGCTAGAGTCTGAACACAATAAACCTTAACAATGGGTTCTTCTGGAGGATCATTTGTCCCTATAAAACTCAATATAGGCATAGTGACAGTAAACTCTGACAAGTAATCCATCCGTGTATCGACCGGACAAGAGCCATAGTCCAAATGCACAGCATATATGGCATTCCTTTTTGCATTTGCAAGTAGAAGCAAGCCTGCTTCAGACAACGCAATGACTTGGTTAAAAAACGCCTCTTCATCTCGTGACTCGGTTGAACTTTTCAAGTCTAGTGTCTGGCTACACTTCCATGACTCAGTATCAGCTGGTAGGAGCCAACCTTCTTCCCCGGCTGAGACCCAAATTTTCATTTCTCGGTTAAGAGGACCCTACAAGGAGAACATTGACAAAGTTAGCATCTTAGCAGAAAGAAAAGCTACGATATAAAATGTGAACTCCGCACAACAGGGACATTTAACATTAGATAGTGCTAAGGAAATTTAATAATGTTCATTCAAAAAAAGTACCCCCGTGATAAGTATGATGTGATCAGGTCTCTCAGGAGACGTAACAAAAGTGGCTGAATTGACCGGATGGCCATCATGAGGTCTCAAAACTGCAACTGGTTGTGCCTTGGAATCTTGCCATATTTTGACCTGTCGATATTATGAGGAAAGGAGTAAAAATCACGCAAACCAAAATACTAGCTGTTGGGAAATATGTCCTGGTTGATAAGAGATGAAACACAGTGCAAGTCTGCGATGAGACTTAGCAAACCATACAAATTGAATGTCAAGTGCACTGGCAGAACCGAACTAAAAAGGTCGACAGGTTGCAATTATGTAAACATCACCACTCAACCCAGTACACAGCAGAATCAGTTTTAAAAAATGGATCCTTAAGAGTGATTTCATATAGGAGAAATTCTACGAAAATATAAGATGAAAAGAGGAAGACTCGAGAGAACCAGAAAGAACCAGAATTAAAAGAGCAAAAACAAACCATGCCATCAACAGAAGAAGAAACCAGACGTGTGGTCATCCACTGGCACATTGACAAATCTGTAACTTCTCCATCATGTTTACCCACAATCTGGACACCATCAATCAACTTATCAAGGGGGCACTGGAGAGGTGCCTCAGCAGAGAATACTTCACCTCTGCCAACTTTAGTAGTATCAATTCGTAGGACGTGTTTACCAATCGAAACCACCAGAATTTCCTGAAAAGATGATTTCAAGCAATCAGAGGTATAGACACAGTCAGACAGCATATAGTACATTTGAAAAGGAAAAAAGAAACATATGACAACACTTAAGAAATATGTCAAAGTACCTGTTTGTGGCAATGCCAACAAACACGTGGATGTTTGGTGTCTTCCTCTCCTAGTATCTGAAGAGAAAGAACGATCTTTCCAGTTATCTGGGGCTGATCAACCCCCTCAGACCCTTCAGAAATGTTCCACACAAAAACTTTTCCATCTAGGCTAATGCTGTTAGAAAGAAATAAAAAAAGTATTGAGTGAAACAAAATTGCAAACAACAAGTAGAATAAGCTAATAGTTCCAGAACATTACCTAGCCAACAGATGAACATCCTCCGCAAAGAAAGCCATATCCGTCACTCTCTGGACACAGAGACTAGTTAGAACATGTGGGTGAAAACAAACTAATCATGCTAATTGCGAAAAAAGCCAATTATAAGTAAATGATCAAGTTGAAAAACAACCTGAGAATGGCCTCTGAACAAAGACCTCAATGCAGTGTTAATATTGAGAACCCGAATGTTTCCGCCTTTCAATCCATAGCAAATGTAGACCTTATTCACAGCGATTTGCCGACCCACTACGAGTTGAGGATCCGAACCGTATTTAGTAATTGGAGTCACCTCCAGCTGCGGCTGAATCTCGCCGTGTAATCTCACGTCCACGTCGTACACCGCGTGTTCACCAACCAATCTCCTTCCTTTGGGCATCTTACAGCTCGGAACACGATTAGGACCTGAAAAAAATGACCAACCCATCTCGTTAGGATTTACTGCCGGGTGCTGAGGCGACGGCTCTTGGTTAGCGGTGGCGCCTTCGCTGCCGCCTCCGCCACCTCCGTTGTTATTATTGAGGAGAGCGAGGATGTGAGTCCCGGGATTGTGATTGACACGGGGCGATTGGAGATTTAAAGGTGGCGTGGGATAAGATAATGATCTCTGCGGGTGCAAGTTAGTCGCGGAGGAAGAAGAAAGAAGCTCCTGTTGCATCTGAGTCGCCGGAGACGGCTGGGAGACGATAACCGGCGAAGGGTTAACCTGTTGATTGTACTGGTTGTGAAGAAAAGGACCGGTGGGCGGAGGATAAGATGCCGGCGGCGTAGGATAAGCGGTCGATGGAGGTTTGAAGAGATTACCGATATCAAACGGAGGAGGATTGTGAGGGTTAGTGTTACCAGGTGAAGACGCCATGGATTCTGCAAAACTCAAGATCGCCGAATCTAGGGTTTACAGAAATCGATCAAGCAAAGAGGTGTTAAAGCGAATACACAGAGCTCCTTAGAAAGATTCCATATACACACAAAGAGAAGAAGACTCAGGCGGATCTGTGAGAGTCGCAGAGAGAAAGCGAAGATCGATAACAGAGAGAGAGACGATGACGACTTGAATCTCGAGAGTGAGAACTTCGGGAGACTCTACTAGTTTATTTTTTTAATTGAAGCAAAAAAAAATTGGGTATGATCCAGATCACGTAGAGTTATGGGGTGTTAGTGTATATAATCAAAAATATAAGGACCGGATGGTTTCTTGTATATAAATTCATATTTTACTCCGTGTTTGGGCCTTACTTTTCATTAATGGGCCTGAAAATATGTGTGTTTGTTTTGCATCTTTGGTTTAAATGATTTAAATTAAATTAAACTAGACAAGACCTTTTAAATGATTTCATCCGGCAAATCACATATATTTAATGAATCTTTTTCCCTTTGGTGGGCTTAGTTCTCTCTTTCTCATGTAGAGGCTTTGGTCTCCCATGTTTTAGAGCCTTTGTTTTTTGAATTTCAACGTGTTTTTACAGTTTCTTTAGCGGTTATCATCCAATTTCTTTCAACATAACTGCTCAGGCGGTTGCTTTCTCTGGAAATCAGATCGTAGGTCGGCGGTGTAACTGCGTCGTGAGCAGGCTTACAACCGATCCTCTCTGTTTTCTTGCTCTCTCCCAACATTTTTCCTCTCTTTTTCGTCTACTATGGATCCGGAAGTCGAAAAAGCTCTACGAGCAATGTCCTTGGCCGATGATGAAGTTCCTTTTAATCTTCCAGATTTGCCGGAGTTTTGCTCAGCAGAAAACAATGCTCTTAGCGTTATTGGGCGTACCTTAAATCCACCGTTCCAGCCTATGGAAGATCTGATCTTGGATCTCCCTCGCAAATTCAGAGTTTCTGGTCGAGTTCGTGGAATTGCTTTAAGCAAAGAGCGTTTTCAGTTCATCTTCAAGTACAAGGAAGATATGGAAGAAGTGCTTAAGAAAGGGGCTTAGACTTTTAATGATTGGTCCGTAGTGATGGACCGATGGTACGAAAACACTCCTTCGGATTATCTTCTCTTCATGCCGGTTTGGATACAAATCCGTAACATCCCTGTCAATTACTACACCAAAAAATCGATCACGGCTCTTGCAGAACTCGTCGGTAAGGTTGATGAGGTAGCTTTTGATGAAGAACGTTCCCAAAGGAAGGAATATGTGAGGGCTCGGATTCTGTTTGATATTTCAAATCCTGTCCGAAGATCTAAAGTGGTGAACCTTCCTGATGGCGAATCGGTGAAGCTTCTCTTTGACTTTGAACGGGTTCAAAAACGTTGTTACATTTGTCAACGCCTCACGCATGATAAAGCGAACTGTCCTTTGGTTCTTCAAGTCCGGCTTGATGCTACGGTTTTGAAGAGCTCGCAACCTATGGATACAGAGAGTTCAGAGCCTATTATTAAAGAATCTGACCCGCTCTGGGGCGTTCTTTCGGAGGCTCAAGTGGGTCGTGATCCAGCCACAGGTCACGTTCGAATAGCAGAGGAGGTTTTAAATGAAATGAGACAATACCTCATGGTCTCGGATGCAGCATAACGCAAGGCTCGAATACTCAGAATACAGAAATAAAAGGCTGAAGCTGAGAGGGACCCTTTTGCTAAGAAAACTCTTCTAAGCCTGGAAACCATACCAATATTCTATTCAGATCTTGATAAAGGCAAAGGTGTGGTTTTTGATTTTGAGACAGCTGAGAACACAGTTGCGACAAGTGGAAACGGAGAGAAACTCATGGCGTCTGCATTCAGCTCTGGTCGTATGACTCACCCCTACCCACATTCTCGGTCTCTCCCACAGGGTGTCTCCGAGTCTCAGCTACCCTGGAAAAGTCAGAGTGCAGGTCCTACGGTGCAACAAGCTAGTCCTTTTGAGACCAGTAGCTCCGGGACCTCTACATCTCGTACCAAAAACCGTAAGAGACCTTCCAGAGGAAGAAGATTAGCTATGGCGGCAAGGGGCTCTAAGACTTCTGATTCGGCAAGTTGTACGCTAACATACAAGAGAAAGGCGACGGATACTAAAGGTACTCCATCCAAGCTGC
>OVAN01011239.1:0-14893 GCA_900406275.1 Anastatica hierochuntica
CCTTACTTCTTCGAAGGACATCTCATTGCAATTACCCATAACCTTGTCCTTTTCAAGATAGATTGCATATAACTGTCTATCATGGGATAATGCCAAGTAGTAGTAGACTCTTGGATCAACCTTGTTGAGAGCTACCACACTACTTTCAAAGTCTATTCTAACTCTGGTAGTTGCAAGGAAGGGTATTCCTAAGATTAGGGGAAAAGGAGTTGGATGCTTCATTTCTATCACCGATAAGTCCGTTGGGATTATGCAATTCCCAATCTTCAAAGGATAATTTGGTATAAACCTTATTGGCTTCTTGGTTGATGAATCCCCTAATATGATAAGAGACTCATTCTTCTCCATCCTCTTGATACCATATTTTCTCACCAATTATAGGGAGATCATTTCATTAGAAGATCCGATATCTACTAAACCCTCATCCTTGAAGATTTCTTCGAGAAAGCAAGGTATTGTGAACCTTCCAGGGTGTGTTGCCTTATGAAGGACCTTATGTTCGGTATTGGTCTTTAGTCCTTCATGCATCTTTATCACTTCTTCAACCGCTTCCCTATTAGAGAGGACGCTCTTGATGAATGAGATGCGATCCAAAAGTTTTGTCACTTCTTCATGTATGGGAAGCAAAACCCCAATATCCATCAATTCCGTCCGGACCTTGGAAAGAACCATCTTTTAAGACCTAGTGTAGGACCGAGAAGGATTAGGAAACTTTTCATATGTCTCATTCATAACCTTGGAAGATCCTTTTTCATCAACCTCCTTAACCTTCTTAACTATAGGACTCTCTTCCTTCATCTTGAGTTTACCATCATTATACCCATCTCCTTGTAAGATCTTTTCTATTGGTCTCCTATCACCATCCTTTGTTGAAACTTCCTCACAAGAAAGCATTGAAGATTCTAAATAGCCTCTTAGTAGCTCCTTTAACTCATAAGCATGAGGCTACTAAGGAGAGTAGTGAGTCTAGCTATAGATTTCATTTTGGAGAGATCATTACTGTTATCCTCACCTCTAGAGGAGTATACTTGAGTGTTGAGACACCTATGGATTGCAGACCTCTAGAGGATTAGACTTGAGTGCTGAGACACCTATGGATTGTAGTGGGTTGTTGGATCTTTCAGCACTTGCTAGACCTCGGTATCTTACAGGATGGATTCAAGGTACAAAGACCTTTCCTTACTAGTTATTGCCTCTTCACAACATAGAGCCTTTCTACATTATTGCTACATTCTTCCTTGCTCGTCACTTCGATCTATGCAGGAAGGTCATACTCTTCTCGACCCTTTTCCTTCTCATGATTTCAGGAGATCTTCAACGTTTCCTATCCTTGGCATGTGGGACTATCATAGAGCCAAGACGTTTATCACCAAGGTTGGTGCACGAGTAGGAGGCTACCTCCCTAGGATCATGGTTGATTCAGATTCTTTACCACATAGAGAGTCTTTAGAGGATCTTTGAGTTGCTCTAGCTTTAGAGAGGAGTAGGAGTGTTCGACTAGACAAGATGATGAACAGAATTTTGTGAGTTCTAAGACAAGCGGTACCAAGAATCTTCAGGTGTACTCGAAGAGAGAGAGAGAGAGAGAGCTAAGCCAGCTGACGATGGAGACTTAGAGAGTTTCTCTCTAGTTTAAGACTTTGGACAAGATGTAGCTGAGACATCAGACATGGCCCAGAGTGCCTCTTCAGCCCATGCAAGATACACTCCCACACAGGATCTTAATGCAGTGGTGAGCAGCCACATCCCTGATGATTCACATTCCATAAAATTTTGAGTCTTTATCATGTGTTATTGTTCGAGTCATTTTTTTCACTTTTATTTTATATTTATTTTTATTTTATTCAGTTTGTTATTCCCTACTGTTAATTGCTTTTGCACCTTGATGGTGCAAGGTAAGTCTAGGGGGATTTATCCGTTACTGATGATGTTTCCTTTTTGTTATGTAACTTTTCTTTTTATTGAGTCAATTTTATGTTTTATTGAGTCAAAAAAAGTTGGATTAGATGATCTTAAGTTGTTGGAAATTTATTGTTTTGTGCTAACTTTCGTATTATTCCTACAGAAGTTATTAACTGCAGATTTTATTCAACGAAAACATATAAGTTAGGACTCAAATTTTCAAATATGATTCCACCCTTAAAATGAATTTTGTTTCTCATCTTCGGCCTTGGTATACTCTGGCTAGTCTTCCTCTTTCAGGCCTGACACTAATTCCTAGTGAGTAATATCGCTTATACTATTTCTTTTATATAAAATGGATTTAATGTTCGATGAAATGAGAAAAGGGGCATATATCTTAAAATTTTTGACCTCTATAGAGTCATGGAGACTTATTCCACTTGTGCTTAATTTAGAAAAGATATAAAAAATAGAGAAAAAGAGAGCGATAGAAAAAATAAACTGATACCCTAGAAAAGTATGTAAAAATCAACCCCTAAAGTATAAAATAGAACATGATAGGACTTTACAAAGGTGATTATGTTGTTGGAAACTTGATTGAGTAGAGAGTCAATTGTTCTTAGAACGATATTCCCTCGCTGAGGCTGGACCTTAGAATTAATAGGGACAAGTGGAGATGTTGTTTTCTTTTGTGATTTTGGCTCAAATTGAGATGGTTGCTAAGAGAAAGGGAAGTACATGGAAGCTGATCTCTGTATGTCGGTCCTTCTGTATGGAGATGACCCCGAGGCAATATTTTAGAAAAAAAGGTTTGTTTCCGCGTTTTAAATCTTCTTTTTCGTTCTTGGTTTTTGTTTTCATGAGGACAAGAAAGAAGCTAAGTTTAGGAGAGTTGATAACACTAATATTTTACCGTTTTAGTTGGATTTTATGTAATTATTTGCAGGTTTTTAATGCTTTTTCGATCTCTAGAGGTAGTTTTCTTTAATTACGACTTTAGGGACTAATCATGTTAAATCATCAAAAAGGATGGATAAACGTGCTAATTGGACCTCTTTCATATTACCAAGTAAGTTTTATTGACGGATCATAGAGCAAATGGCTCAAACATTTGAGTTTGTACTTTACCAATCTGGACAAATTCTATGCATCAGAAAGATCGTCATGAAAGAAGATCTTCCCTTCATTTGATTGAGCTGGAATTTAGTTAGACGTTGGAATTTTTAGTTAGGTTTCATATGCAAGTTGTTTTAAGTCATTTGGATTTGTGACCGAGGAGTTATAAGCGTTTAAGCGAAGATACGTCTGTATGTCTTAGAAAGGAAGCAAGTTGAGCAACATTTGAAGCTATGATTGGGTGATGGAGTTGCCACCACTGACCGAGTGCTCATTTTTGGAACACTCTGGTCACATAGACATTTCGTGGTCAAAGATAGATTTCAACTCATAACTTTCAGTGTGCTTAACCGAATTTGATTCCGCAAGAACCGACATAACCAACGACGACCTAAGAAACCCTACTATTATAAATAAGTTGTTTTTGCCTTTAGAAAGAGAGAGCCAAAATGTTTTACAGAGAGTTACAAGCCGTCAAAATCTTTGAGAGATCTTTTCTTTTGTTCTTCAAGTTTCGAAGTGTTCTTTGGAGAGATCCATTCCATACTTTGTTATAGAGAAGGTTTCTTTACTATTGATCTATATAATAATGTTTTTCTCATCGATTTCTTACTTTTTTTCGTGCTTCATGTTTGAGTAGTTCATTATTTAGGTTTGTAGGTTTCTCAAAGAGATCATGTATTGATGAGATGCTAGTATTTGATTAGGGATTCATATAGTCTTTGTCTCCGTTTATCTTTCTGCATTATTACTCTATTTGTGCATTTAGTAGTTTGTTCATAGGTAGACTTTAATTCCAAAAATTTGTTAAATTAGTTGAACCAAATATTTGACAAGCTGAGTTCGAGGAGGCTTCGAAAGTAAATCGCCATGGCTCAGTGAACTCATCGAATCCTGTGTCTATAATGTCGTGAAACATTAACGACACCCCCATTAAATCTTGTTTATTAATTAAAGAACTCATTCGCCCTCGATTTACCATCACATGTAGCAGTTTATAAAGCTTTCTTGTTTCCGACCCATTGGCTCACCATCCTCCAAACAGAAAAGGTGATAACCACCACCTTTTTTCCCTCACGTCAACTTCAGACTGTTCTCTCCTCCTTGTTGACGTTGATGGATCCAAAACCTCCTCTGATCTACTTCGTATCTCATTCGCCGAAAAAAACATACCATATTTGGTTTCATGTTACTCGTTCTCCCTTGATTTAGTCATCAACACATAGAGCTTATGAATGGCCTCGACGACGAGTTCCAATTTGAAATTCACAAACGTGGTAAAATTAATTTCAATCTCAATTAGGGTTTTTACGATAAACCTGACCCATATCAGAAGTATGTTTAAGTCGGTCATGATTGAAATGAGAAGATTCTTACCAGTTTGTGAGAATCAAAGAAGACGACAAATAAAATTGGGCCCTTGTCTTATAAACCTAAGCAACCTCTATTGAAGCATTTATCTGTAGAGTTATTTTTCTTTGGTTCAGATCCTTCTATTGTCTCATCTTACAAGAAAGCTTTTTCTTATAAGCAATTGAGCAACCATAGTAACAATGGTGATACGAGTAACCTTCTTAGATCAACAAAGTACTTCTCTTGGAACCCCACTTCATAGAACCCAACAAGCCAACCAAAATTTAAAAATGCTCTTTAATTCCAAAGAATTCTCAAGCAAAACCGAGATTACTAAGAATAGAAAAAAATTGTTTTCTACTTCACAACACTCGGAGGAATTCGAAAGACATATGAGGATTATTGTTGTGTTAGAACAACATTGAGAGGGCTTCAAGTCATGGTAGACGACCATGACATTTCATAGGATACGGTGACTCTCCTACGTCCTCGTTATAGTGCATGTTTTTGAAATCTTCCCTTATACCTCAGGTGAATCAATATCCAATTGATTGAAATTTTTTTGTGATGTCTTTATCAACTCTGGTTCCTGGTAATTTAAATGTGTAGTCGGTGTTAGAATTTCCGACTGCTAGAATAAAAAGGACGATTAATTTTTTGTCATGTCAACAGACAACAATTTGTCTTCTTCTAACTCTATTATGTTTTCTCTGTTTATTCTTCCTCTGTAAGTTGCGAGAGAGGAAGAGAGATCATGATTTTTGATAAATAAAAATAAGTTTTGAATTTAAAAAATGAGATTTAACGAGGTGCCATTAATGTTTCACGATATTATAGACGGAGGGCAGTTCAAGTTAACAGATATTAAAATGAGGGGTTAAATCACTAAAATAATAATTGAGGGGTTTTTATTCGATTCATATTTAGTTGAGGGGTTTTTTCACCGTTTTCCCATTATTTTAATACCATTCGAAAGTTTAGGTTCTTTGATAATTAGTATAGAATCTCGAACCTTGAAAGTCGAGAGGATCTAAATTAGTGTTTTCTAGTTCTACACGTTTCTTAATTCTATTCCCTAAACAAAATCGATTTTCTTTATGATGCATGATTCTCTGGGAATTTCCTATGTGCCTAACGCTTTTTCCCGTTGATTTACATCCTTTTAATCATTTTAAGTTGTTGTCTTTTACTTTTAAACTCACCAAACAACCCTTTTATTTTCTATTTTAACTTAAATTAATCCATAAATTCGTAGTGTAAGATCTTAGTCTTCGTGGGAGCGATAACCTAGAGTACTTCAACTACGTTGTGCACTTGAAGCATTAGTGTCTTTTTGGGTGAAACTTGACATGCTATCCGAAAGCTAAAAGAAACCTGAATATCCATCAAGAAAATAGTATTAAGGATGATTTGCAAGTCTCTCTAGCATTTGATCAATGAAAGGAAGAGGAAAGTGGTCCTTTCTAGTGGCCGAGTTCAGCTTTCTATAGTCCATGCACACCATGTGTCCTGTAATAGTCCTGGTGGGAATGAGTGATAGCTCTTGTTTTCGCCCGAGAAAGCATTGCAAGCGTACAGTTAAGCATCTTTTAGTTGTTTGGGATCAAATCCATTGAGACCAAAGGTGGCACGAAAAACTTCAAATCAAACGCGGGCAAAAGCGAAAAGATGAGAGCTGGTTGTCATGCGAAAATAAAAAAGGAAGCAAACAAATAGCAAGAAAACAAACGTGGGTTGCACTCAATCAAGAAAAACGTCGGGCATAGGGTATTCTCAGGGAATTCAAATAATCATCAATGTCAAGTTGATTAACAGGAAAACAAAATTAAGAACCGTCTAGAACTCAAATCACTAACTTAGAATCAACCTACTTCCGTAGCGCTAACTCCCTATGTTATAGAATCCTAAACATGCATTTGATTAAGGTTTGATAAGCTCACAAAGCGCAAGAACATCAACTTCCATTGGCTAAGGACTCTTTGCTCGTTTAATCACATGTTCAGGCATTCAAGAAATCACTTTCGGTGTATTGAAAAACCTAAGATAAGAAACTAGGTCGTGAATCCAATTTCAGCATTAAATGTAGTGATAAACGAAGTTCAAATTGATAATTTCCCCGATCTAACAACCTAATAATGACAATTCATGAAATCCCCTTATGAAACTACTCACTCATGGGAATTGAAACAACATAAGATGAAATAGAGAAAGACATATCGTATTGAATCAAAAACAATGAGATAAGGGTTCAGAATTATTCTCAATAGAATGCTCAAAGGCTGCTCAAAAACTCAGAAAATAGACTCTTAAAACAAAGAAATCGAGTCTGGGTGTTTAAATATGTAATATGGGTCTTCAATCTTTGATTCTAATTCAAAATAAGTAAGTGTGGTCACGTCGTTACTAAGATCGACCGATCCTAGTGTAAGGATCAATCGATCACTATCATTATGCCAGGATGCTCATTTCTGCACATTCGTCTTCTCGTTGCCAGCATGACAAGTGCTCACTAAGAGGGGCATAACTTTTGATCGAACCGTTGGATTTCCTTCAAAAAACCTTCAAATTAAAGCTAACTCTTGTGGTTATCATGTGTCATAATGTCAGCTCGATCCAAGCATGGAAAGTTTGTCAAACAAGGCCAAACTTATGACGCTGCAGCATGATTCTGCATTCCAAATATCCGTTTTTGGCCCAAATTGTTTTGTTTCTCTCCAAAGCAATTTAAAACATGTATGAACACTAAAGAAAACCGAAAGACTCCAAAAAGAAAAAAATACATATTAAAACACAATTTTTCTCGAATTAAACATTAGTAAAAACCCATAAAATACGAATACATCAAATCCCTCATACTTGAATCTTTGCTTGTTCTCAAGTAAAGTAAACGAAGATTAGGCCAAAGGGAAAGGAAATTTGAAAACAATGGACCTTTGCACTTTCAGGATACCTTACTTCGCACTAAGATTCGCTGACCACATAAACCCGAGACAGTTAGAACATTCTCCCCAAGAATACCTGCATGACTTCGCAAGCCCATCTACACTCCAAACTCTGCACTTACAAGACTCGCATTCATGTTATTAACTATCTACATTCATTCATATAGACGTGAGAATTTTCACCAAAAAATATACGTAAGGAAATACGGGCTAGGTGATGAAATGGCTTTTTAGTGGTAAGGCTAAAGTGTTTTAAAATTCACAACTGCGCCATGATGCAAGACATTATGCGAAATCGCAGGGGAGAGAGAGAGAGAGAGAATATTGATAACCATGGCCCCTAACTACCCAAGCAAAAACCACAAACTCATAAATTAAATCAAACATGTGCAATCTTCATGGCATATTGATAGCTCAGGTTTTCGCCCTAAATAGCACTGCAAGCGCACAAATGTACATTGTAGTGGTTCGGGATTGAATCCACAGAAACCAAAGAGTAGCACGAGGAATCAAAAACAAACAGTGGGCTAAGGCTAGAAAAGATGTCTTTTGAGAGATGCAAATGTCAAAATTAAAGAGAGAAAATAAACGCAGCAAGCAAACGAGGTTGTAACAATTCAGAAAAGTTTTGGGAATCGGGTATTCTCAGGGAAACATTTCATTGTTGACTTAAACTACAGATTAGGGAAGATGTTAAGAACCGTCTTGAACTCAAATTCTAATCTAGAACTGATCTACTTTCGTAGTATCAGGCCCTATGCACTAGAAACCTCGAAACTAACTTCGGTTGACCCTTGATTTCTAGTCATGCATTACTAACAGATTTGATAGGTCACAATTCACTTAAACATCAACTTCCGTTGGCTTCAGAAGAATTGCTAATCTATAATTCTTTCAGGCATTTAAACATTCACCTTCCAGCAGTTAAACAACCTAAGATCAGAAACTAAGTGATCAATTCAGTTTCATGCATTACGATTAACTATAGAGGAAGATCCATTAGATAATATCCCTAGTCATGTGATCCTATATCAACAAATCATGAATCCCCTTTGTGAAAACCCTAAACCCAACGAACAGACTACTTATTGATGTAAATAGCAAAAACACTGATCAATTTCAAGAGAGACATGATTCTATTAAAAGCGTAAACAAGAGTAAAAAGAGGGTTCTGAAGACTTCTCGATCTAAGAACAAAGAGTTTCTTCTCCATAGGTTAGAACTCTCTCAAAGCTCTCTAAAATTAAGAAAAATTGCATAATGAAAGGAAAAACTCGAGTCTAGGTCTTTTAGGTGAAACCCGGTCTGAAATAAGTTTGGTCTGGTTCTTCGTAAAATCGGTCCGCAATTCGGAACAGAGATCGATCGATCCATGTCCCTGGATCAGTCGATCTATGTCCAAAATTCTGGGTATTTTCCAGCTTTGCACGAACACTTCCTTCGAGGCTTGAAATCCATCCAAAATGCTTCCTTTTCGCATACTCAAGCTCGAATCGTGTAAAAACAACAAAGAACAGAGAACCGTGCCAAAACAATCTGAATACATACTAAAAACTATAAATCTCGAATGAAAACCGTACTAAAAACCGACTAAAATACTGACACATCAAATCCCCCATACTTGAATCTTTGCTTGTCCTCAAGCAAAGGATATGAAGACTAAGCCAGCGGGAAAAGAAACTCAAAACCAAATGGGATGTATCGAGGCACCTCCGATATGGCGTTTACTGGCCAGAGGCCCTACGCCTGACAATTGGGAATCACTTTTGGAAGGTATGGAGCTGGAGAATCCGGAGGACGATCTAGAGTTCGCAGGCAAGACAACGGAAGAGATTGACAGAGCTTTGGACTTGGATGTGTTCAATGCGGATGAAGACGACTTGCTGGGATAGGAGATGGCGGTTGTGGAGAAGAAGTAGGGAGATCTAGAAGAAAGTGAAGAACAGACGATTTCAGAGGTGGCTCAGCCTCGCAGTCGACAAACGCCTCGTCGGAAGCAATCCTCTCCGTTGTTATCGTCGATGAATCAACGGGATTGTGATCCAATTGAGGGAGAACCGATGGAGAAGAAGTGTAGCAGATCGCGCCATGGGCCTGATTTGAGAAAGACCAATAATTTAGGTCCAAAGGCAAGGATTGTCAAAAAAGCCCAATCACTAAACAAGGATTGGCATCTCGGAAGTTAGGCCATCTCAGAGGCAAAATCTCTCCAAAACCACCAAGGAAAGGATCGTCAAATGCATCAAAGGCAAAAGGTGTGAGAAGTCATCATATGGTCCCTCGTGTCGAGGTGTATCCCACTATCAAGAGCAAGGTTGTTGTTCCCTAGGAAGGTCCGATAGGGTCCCTGAACCCATCCAACCTTCCAGAATGAAGATCATCGCGTTGAATTGTCAAGGGGCGGGTGCAAAAGCTACCACTCGTCGACTGGAGGAGTTATGCCAGCGTTACTCCCCAGGTTTTCTTTTTCTTTCGGAAACTAAAAATTCTCGGCATGTTTTACAAGATCTCCAAGTCTCTTTAGGGTTCGACAGTGTGTTAACTATGGACCCTAATGGTTTGAGCGGGGGTCTTGCTTTATTTTATTCTAAGGATTATTCGGTTATTGTTCTATGTACGACAGATCGTTTGATTGATGTTGAAACGATTATTGACGGTAACCGAGTGTTTTTAACCTTTCTGTATGGTGATCCGGTTATTAGGTACCGAGATTATGTCTGGGAAAAGTTATCTCGAATGGCAACTAATAGATTAGGAGCATGGTTTACAATTGGTGATTTTAACGAGATAACAGGGAACCATGAAAAGAGGGGAGAAAGAAAGAGATCAGAGGCATCATTCCTACCCTTTAGAAATATGATCCACTGTTGTGGTTTTATTGAATTCTCTCACAAGGGTAACCCAATGTCATGGGCGGGTAGACGCAAAAATGGTATGATCAAATGTAGACTTGATAGAGCGATGGGGAATGAAGACTGGCATTCCATATTCCGACATACTGATGTGGAATATTTAAAAATGTGGGGGTCAGACCACAGACCTGTAGTTGCACGTGTTCAAAAAATCCCCAAAAATTTGGGAGATCGTTTAGATTTGATAAACGTTGGATTGGGAAACCAGGGCTTAGAGAGGCCATTATGGAAGGATGGGGGAGAAATCCATCTGATAATTTGAAATCGCTTCCACAACGAATTCATTCGTGTAGGAGAGCAATATCTATTTGGAAAACCCAGGCCAAAACCAACACGGAGAAACTTATAGAAGAACTCAAAGATCGAATTGATCAATATC
This sequence comes from Anastatica hierochuntica, assembly GCA_900406275.1. NCBI lineage: Eukaryota > Viridiplantae > Streptophyta > Magnoliopsida > Brassicales > Brassicaceae > Anastatica > Anastatica hierochuntica. The sequence goes on from OVAN01011239.1 coordinate 10,605, forward strand.
AACCCGATGAGCAGATATCGTATGAGGAGGTGAAGGAAATGAAATCAAGCTTGTGTAAGGCTTTCCTAGAAGAAGAATTGTTCTGGAAACAAAAGAGTACAGTTAACTGGCTAAAAGAAGGAGACAAGAACACAAGCTTCTTTCACGCATCCACGAAACAAAGGAGAGCGCGTAATCGCATTGTAGGGTTGACTAACCCAGAAGGAGTATGGATAGACAACGAAGCAGGGTTAGAGAAAGTGGCGGTGAACTACTTAAAGGATTTATTCACCTCTGCAACACTGAGGGAATTTGATAAAGCTCTCCGGGTCATTCCCGTGAGTGTAACAGAAAGAATGAACAATACCTTGACTAAGGAGTTCACAGAGGCGGAAGTCAATAGAGCGTTGTTCTCCATAAAACCAAGCAAATCTCCTAGTCCGGATGGGATGACGACCTTATTTTACCAGCAATTCAGGGATATTGTGGGTAAAGATCTCATGAATATGATGAAACCTTTTTTGATATCTGACGTTTCGAAAGGAAGCTTAATGAAACCAATATTTGCCTAATACCGAAGTCTGAAAGGCCAAAAGAAATGGCGGGCTTCAGACCCATAAGCTTATGCAATGTGGGTTATAAAGTGATTTCTAAGATCCTCAGCCATCGGCTAAAGATTTTCCTTCCAGAATTGATTTCAGAAATGCAATCTGCCTTTGTGGCAGGAAGATTAATAACAGATAATATCCTGATTGCTCAAGAAAATTTTCATGCCTTGAGATCCAATCCAGCGTGCCGTAAGAGATTTATGGCTATTAAAACAGACATGAGCAAGGCGTACGATAGGGTGGAATGGGATTTCTTACGGGCATTAATGTCAAAAATGGGATTTGATCCCAAATGGGTCATGTGGATCATGTACTGTATCTCGACGGTGTCTTATCGAGTCCTCCTGAATGGGGTGCCACGAGGCCAAATCGTACCTACGCATGGAATTAGACAGGAAGATCCTATCTCCCCTTATTTATTCATCTTATGCACAGAAGCACTCGTTGCTCAACTCCGGGATGCAGAATGGTATGGGAGAATCCAAGGACTGCAGATTTCCCGAGCAAGCCCACCTATTTCCCACGTATTATTCGCAGACGATAGCCTATTCTTCTGTAAGGCAGAAGTGGCCCAAAGTAAAGAGATAATAGATATTATTCATTCTTATGGCGAGGCGGCTGGTCAAAAAATTAATCTTTCGAAGTCTTCGATCATGTTTGGAAATGATGTTCCGACAAATGACAGACTCGCAATTAAGACAACTCTGGGGATCACCCAGGAAGGTGGAATGGGAACCTTCTTGGGTCTCCCAGAAAATATATGTGGATGAAAGGCGCAAGTCTTTGCATTCGTGCGGGATCGTCTCCAAAGCAGAATAAACGGCTGGTCGGCTAAATTTCTCTCCAAGGGTGGGAAAGAGGTGATGATTAAATCGGTAGCACAAGCCATTCCGACATATGTAATGTCGTGCTTCCTACTCCCCAAGGTTATTTGTAATAAGTTGTGTAGCGCAATTGCCAACTTCTGGTGGAATTCCAAGGAAGACGGTCGAGGATTACATTGGTTGTCAAGGGACAAACTATGTACTCAATTATCTGAGGGAGGCCTTGGATTTAGGACCTTTGAGGAGTTCAATCTAGCTCTTTTGGCAAAACAATTATGGAGATTGATCCGCTTTCCCAATTCCCTCCTTTGTAGGGTTCTGAGGGGAAGATACTATAAATATTGTAGCCCTCTAAGCGTTCAAAAATCGAATCGGCCGTCTTATGGCTGGAGGAGTATAATGGCGGCGAAACCTCTCTTGCTCTCGGGGCTCCGAAGAAATATTGATTCAGGAATGGATACTAAAGTCTGGAGCGAACCATGGATCCTGGTGATCCCGGCTCGACCGCCTAAAAGTATCAGGACTGCAACAGGCCCCCAACTATACGTAAACGCCCTAATTGATCCTATAACTAAGCAATGGAACCAGGGAAAACTAAATGACCTCTTTACTCAAGATGATGTTCAACGTGTTCTGGGGATACGACCAACAAAATCTTTCTCAAGGGATGGTTATAGTTGGTCGTTTACTTCGTCCGGTAACTATACCATCAAATCTGGCTATTGGGCTGCGAGAAGCTTTTGTCGTGCTTGTGACCACCCTGTTCAGGGACCTTCACTGACAACACTTCTGGCGCAAACATGGAAATTAAAAACTACACGTAAGTTAAAGCACTTCGTGTGGCAATGCTTATCATGATGTCTGGCTACATGCCAAGGACTACATTTCCGTCACATTAGTCAAGAAAAAGGATGCCCGAGGTGCGGTCCGGCAGAAGAATCAATTAACCATATGTTATTCGAATGCCCTCCAGCAAGACAAGTTTGGGCTCTTGCACCTATCCCCTCGGCCCCATCCCTTTTTCCTCGATCCTCCCTATACGGAAGTTCCAATTTTCTATTTTGGGAAGCAAAGAAACTAGGGACAACCGAGGTGGATTTGCATGCATTCCCCTGGATCATGTGGTTTATTTGGAAGGCGAGGAATAAATTTTATTATGAAAATATCCAAGAATCGCCCCAAGATACTCTGGACCATGCTATTCATGAGGCAGCCTACTAGAGTAAGGCGAAAGAGAGTTTCGAGAACCAGGAGGTTGTATTTTTAGAAGCTAACACAAATCCACAACGCCCACTAATCGGAGATATGGGAGAGAAGGTATGCCAAGTTGATGGCTCGTGGCAGGTTGATTCACCCTTTAGTGGCTATGGATGGGTAAGAATAGAAGGTGGCCAAAGGTGTCAGATTGGATGTAGGAGTGCACACGCTAACAGATCCCCCTTCATGCTGAATTGGAGGCATTATTATGGGCTATGAAATGTCTGGCTTCATTGTCTATGGTGGATTATGTCTTCGCGACAGATTGTATACCATTGATCTCCTTGGTGTCGAATCTAGAGCAGTGGCCCTCTTTTGCTTCGGAACTTGAAGATTTTAGAGTGATGAAGAGTCTTTTTCCAGCTTTTAGCATTTTCTATATTTCTAGAGATCTCAACGTAACCGCAAACGCCCTAGCTAAAAAAGCAAGGGTTAAAAACTCCTGTTGTACTCATATAAGCACCACGGTTGCTCCATTTCCCCTAGCGGAAAATGGATGACCGGAACCTTGATGAATGAGTTATGTTGACAAAAAAAAGAGTAAAAAGAGGGTTTTGAAGACTTCTCGATCTAAGAACAAAGAGTTCCTTCTCCATAGGTTAGAAACTCTCTCAAACCTCTCTAAAATTCAGAAAAATTGCATAATGAAAGGAAAAACTCGAGTCTAGGTCTTTTAGGTGAAATCCGGTCTGAAATAAGTTCGATCTGGTTCTTCGTAAAATCGGTCCGCAATTCGGAACAGGGATCGATCGATCCATGTCCCTGGATCGGTCGATCTGTGTCCAAAATTCTAGGTATTTTCCAGCTTTGCACGAACACTTCCTTCGAGGCTTGAAATCCATCCAAAATGCTTCCTTTTCGCATACTCAAGCTCGAATCGTGTAAAAACAAAAAAGAACAGAGAATCGCGCCAAAACAATCTGAATACATACTAAAAACCATAAATCTCGAATGAAAACCGTACTAAAAACCGACTAAAATACTGACACATCAAATCCCCCATACTTGAATCTTTGCTTGTCCTCAAGCAAAGGATATGAAGACTAAGCCAGCGGGAAAAGAAACTCAAAAACCAAATGGGATGTATGCTTTCAGAAAATCTTACTCTACGCTACTTTCGCTAACCAAAAAGACTCATAACAGTTAGAACATTCTCCGCAAGAATCGCTGCATAACCTCCCAAGCCCATCCATACTCTAATATCTGATCCTGCAAACTTAGCTTCCATGTTAATAACTCTCTACATTCAATTAAAGATAAGCATGAAACTTTTCACCAAAGAACTCATAACCAAGGAATCAGGCTAGGTATTTCAGGCTTTTTAGTTGTGAGGCTTAAAGTGTTTGGGGTATCAGAAGTGCGTCAGAAATGCAAGACAATATGCAAAATCACAAGAGAGAAAGAGTGAATTGATATCCATGTCCCCTAACTAACCAAGTACAAACCACCAATCAGAAAATAAACACGATATGTGCATTCTTCAGGGTGAAAATAATAAACATAACAATATGCTATTTCTAATTTCTAAACCAGATATGCAAAATTTTAAAATTAATTTTCGTTATTTTTTAGAGAACAAAAATCTGGAAGAAATTAGCATATTGATGACGTTTTTAAACTC
>OVAN01011240.1:0-14892 GCA_900406275.1 Anastatica hierochuntica
AAAATGTTAAGAAACCCATTAAGGGTTTCTTTGTTAAAGATGGCCTAAGTGCCGTTATATGAAATGTGATCAAAGCCGTGACGTTCTCTCCGATACAAAATTAATATATATTTTTTATAATATTACATTAAAAAAATGAATTTAAGCTAATTACAAATTAAAATTACACACGAAGAATGTTTCTTTGGACTTCCATCGTTTTTGCATGGGGATATGAGACGTAACACTCGCGAGCTATATAAAGAAGAGTTTGAGAAAAGGTTTTAAGCTAAGTAAAGGTTTTATCTCAAACAAAAAAGTTTTATTTTCTTCTTCTTTTTTGACATCAAAGTTTTATTTTCTTCCATTTTTTTCTTTTATCATTTAAAGAAGTGAATCTAGACGCAGAACTAAATCAGTCAAATTTTGGAACTTGAACCACGTCCAAAAAAAAAAAAATCAAAAACCTTCATCTCTAGTTGTATTTAAGCTGATCTTGATTCACTAGAAACCCTATTATTTTTCATTTCATTTTTTTCTCCATTTTTTTTTACATTTTTCCTCCTCTTTTTCTTCTGTGTCATCAAGACATGAAGGTTAGTATATGATCTTGCTCATTAAATTTTCAGATAATCAAAAACTCATATATGTTTTTTTCTTTTTCAGTTTTTCGGATGGATGCAAAACAAGTTACATGGGAAACAAGTGAATGCTCATAGACCAAGCATATCTTCTACTTCTTCTCGTAAGTTCAAGATTCACACAAACTATAGATTCTTTTGTCTACTTATTCACAAACTATAGATTCTATTGTCTACTTATTCGTTAGAAACAAGTGTTTTTATTACCAAAGTTGTTGTCTACTTGGGACATGTGCAACACAAAAGATACACTTACATGTTGATTGGTTGTTTGTTTAATTAGTTTCTTTTGTTTGTAAACTAAACTATAGATCAACCACGAGAAGAGTTTAGTGATTGGCCTCATGGATTACTCGCGATTGGAACATTTGGTAATGTAAACAAAGAAGAGTTAACATCACAAAAAGTTGATCAAGAAGTGATTCAAGAAGAAGAAGAAGAGACGTCGTGTAACGTGCATGAGGTAGATCAAGTGCAAGATAGAGATCAAGATCAAGATCAAGATCTTTCTTCCTCTGATGATTTAGAAGATTTCACTCCTGAGGAAGTTGGGAAACTACAAAAGGAGCTTACAAAGCTCTTGACAAGAAGGAGCAAGAAGAGGAAGTCTGATGTCAATAGAGAACTTGCGAATCTTCCTTTGGATAGATTCTTGAATTGTCCTTCGAGTCTTGAAGTCGATAGACGAATCAGCAACGCGCTTTCTGGTGTTGGAGATTCTGATGAGAAAGAAGAAGACAATATTGAACGTACGATTAGTGTTATTTTGGGTAGATGTAAAGCGATTTCTACAGAGAGCAAGAAGAAGAAGAAGAAGACAAAGGGAGATTTGAGCAAAACCTCTGTTTCTTATCTTCTTAAGAAGATGTTTGTTTGTACAGAAGGTTTCTCTCCCGCTCCTAACCCTAGCTTGAGAGACACGTTTCAAGAATCAAGAATGGAGAAGGTACTAACTACTATATAAGTCTTATATAATACGATTTCGATTTTTTTTCCTTCTCTTAAATATTATTTGGACTGTTTATGCAGTTGCTGAGAACCATGCTACACAAGAAGGTTAACACTCAAGCTTCCTCAAAGCAAACATCAACAAAGAAAAACTTGCAAGACAAGCAACAACAGCTCTCATTGAAGAATGAGGAAGAAGAAGGAAGAAGTAGTAGTGATGGAGGCAAATGGGTTAAAACAGATTCTGATTGTGAGTTTCACATCTTGATTTCTTATTAACTAAACAAGAAAAAAAAAATACATGAACTAATTTGTTTTTTTCTCTCTTATTTTTTGCAGTCATTGTTCTTGAGATCTGATCCACTATTTCCTTTTCTTTTCATGTTCTTACAAGAAAGTATAGGTAATAACTAAAAACTAATCTTAGGGGTATATTCAAACAATTATTTAGAGTGATTTGTATTAAAATTCAAAATCACATGTTATTCAAGAATTTCAAATTTTTTTATAAAATTCATTGTTATTGGAATGACTATTTTCAAATGTATATTTAAATCTATTGTTATTGGAAATATTTTAAATAATGGATTTTAAGTGATTATAAAGTGTTTTAATAGAATATTTTTTGTTAAAAATACAAAGATTCAAATCAGTGGAATTGCAGAAAAATTCTAAAATAAATCACAACAACTTCCCTGATTCACCAAAATTTTCAGAAATCTCACTAAAAATCAAATCCCTTATGGTATCCACCTCTATACACCCTGTAGTTTCATTAGATTTGGTTTTATAATATGGTGAATCTATTATCAGATCTTATGTTTCTTTTTGCAGATATAGAGAATCTTCATTGATGTCAAGACAAAGAAAGTTCAAAAAGACAAAAGATCAATCAATTTTCTTTTTTTTTTTCTTTTTCTGATGAATGTTTTTGGGTCTCTTTCTACAGAGCCCATGAGTCTTCCTTTATTTTTGCATGGTTGGTTTCATAAAACCAAACATGTTCTGGAAACTAATACATCAGTTAAAGTACATACATGTGTGTGTATACATAAAACATAGATATATATACATACATGTATGTAATTGTGTATTTTCAGGTGGATAACCTTTAGTTTATATTAAAAAAACGTTTCTCTTTTTTATTATTACACTATTTTCTGTCATTTTTCCTTTTTTGTCATTTTTTAGTCATTTTTAAATGCTTTTTTCTCTACCTAATCAGATGAATAATACTTTTCTCTACGCTTTGTAATTTTATCCTTACCATTTTGTACATTTTTTCCTTTTTTCGGTCATAACTTGTATTTTTTTCTTTCTAGAACCACAATCTATTACTACAAAAAAGTGAATAACCATAAATTTACAATCTGAAAATTGGAAATAAATAAGAAAGAAAGAAAAAGTGGAAATAATATAATTGAAAAGCAGAGAAAACAAGCAATAATAAAAAAGACGCAATCTTATATAATATCCTATGATGAAAGACGCAGTCAATATATTTAAAATCTAAAACTTGTGTTGTATGTGGGTACAAAAGAAAAAAAATATTTGAGTAGACTTGAAATAATCGTCGTCGAGTCTCAGCTTAGCTTAATGTAAGTTTTTCTCCCGTGAATTTGTGCTTAATGAAACATCAAGGTCGGTTTTTGGTCATGCCCTCAACAATGTATAAGTTTAGCCTCTCAAATCTCGGACCGGATTTGGGTCATGCCCCCAACACTGTATAAGTTTATAATCTTTCAAATCTCAGGATCGACCCTATGAAACATCAATATATGTGATACTAAACTCTTCCTACATAAAAGCCAAAAACTTTCCTCTATAAAAAGATAGCTACACATAACACTACTTTACATTTGTTATGGACTATATGGTCATTGGATGTTGCTAGAGATGAATGTTATCCGCACAAACTTTTAACTTTAGTGTTTAGTATGTCTGCGGAATAACCTTAAGCAATAAAGTGACATACTATGCGGTGACCCACAATCTTTACACTAAAGCTCAACCTAACATTACAAAAGAGAGAGAGCCATTAGGCATCATGCGTCAACCTTTGACAAACTAAAAATTTGGAGCCTCTTTGGTATAGATAATTTTTTTCTTATTCTTTTTTTAAAAAAATATGTGGTATGGATAAGATGCAGAGCCGGTTCTGAACCCAAGCATAGCAAGTGTTGACTTACGATCTATTTTCCGAACAACAATACTTAACTGTAACAATCGTCCAATTTTTAGAGAACATGTAATTTTGGTCCATTTTTGGTGGCTTTCAAAATTTCAAGATCAATCTAGTTTAGGGTTTTCGCCCCTCCGTCCACCCACTAGAGCGGCTCTAGTAGAGCCAACCTAGAGCATTATAAAAGGTTTTGGTGGAACAACTCCTGCATAACACACACACAGACACACACATATATATATATATATATATAAATAGATTTGTTACTAAGGGTGTAAATGGTTGTTATTTTAAAGAAAAATAATTGGTGGAAAATATAGATTACGCGGAATTCTGTTAAAATCACACCATTTGACAATTTTTTTGTTTTTATTTTAACAAAGTGGCACCCATATTTTTTAAAGGAAAATTTACTATTACCCTCATATTTGTTACTCTACAAGATAGGAGAGTACAAAAACAAGCGTAACTTTCTTTTTTTCCACCAATTTTTTTCTACTAATTCATATTCCTCTCATTTTATTTATTCCTCTTCTTATCTACTATTTAGATCCTAAGTAAAATTCATTTTTCAATAATCTAATTATATATACTCTCATTGATTCATATGTAAATTTTTGTGGGGTTTTCTCCCGAGAAAAAGGTCGAGTTTCCATGGGCCTATAACGGCCCATCAAAAATTTTAAAAATATAATTTTACCAGCTAAGACCTTCTGTCCAATCTAGAGTCTTCTGTACAAAAGAGCAAAATCTTTTTACAGCCGTCCGATCAAATTCATTGACACATCTCAGTCTCTCGCTTTTTTTTGTCACTGACTTCTTCTTCAGTCAGTCATCACCTTCCTTTCCTCTTTCTGTTTTCTTCTCTCTCTCTTTCTTCAGATCTTTGCCGAAGAAAGAAAGTTTCAGTGTCAATGTTTCTCAATCTTCTTCTTTTGCTATGCTTGACTTCTTCTTCTTCTTTCGTTAAAGGTTCTGTGCATGAGTACCGAAGCGAGAGGTTTATGACTAAAGGCAACGCCTTTGTCTTCCATGGCGGCAGCGAAGGTCTTTACTCATCGTCTCTCTCCGGAAATTACACCTCCGACTCCGATTCAGCTTCCTTTATCCGGTAAATCTTATGGGTTTTTAGCTCTCTGCTTCTACTTGCTTTTAGCTTAGAGTAAAACTAGTGGATCTGATTAGTTGTTAGGGCAATGTTCGTCGACTTCGTCTTTATGAGTTGTGAAATTGACAGTAGAAGACTCCTATGGCGTTGGATCGAGTTCACGGAGCAACTAATTTAGCTATTGCTTCAGTGGAAATGTGAAAGTTTCTTACTTTGGATCTTGTTTGTTTGCGAAATTGCATTTGCAGATTCGAGAAGATCAAGTTTCGGAGACCCGAGGAAGTGTCGAACAGATCGTCATTGCCTATACACGCCGTTGTTTTTGAGGTTGAAGATCGGGAAAACATTGGTGGATCGGCTTATGGTGGGCAAAGAGCTGTGTGTTGCACATCCGATCTTGCGAAACTCGGTGTTTGTTCGCACGGAGATATCATTCACCGTCCTTCTCCTAAAGATTGCGGTTGGCCCCAAGTGTTTGGTGTTTCGTTTGGTGAGAATGAGTTGTCTGCTAGGCTGCCATTGAGGTCGATTCGGATCACTAGGACAGGAATGTACAATCTCTACTTCATTCATTGTGATTCCGAACTCAAGGATTTGGTTGTTGAAGGGAAGACTATCTGGAAAAACCCTGGCGGATATCTACCAGGTCGAATGGCTCCATTGATGTACTTTTACGGGTTCATGTCGCTTGCTTTTGTGTTGCTTGGAATCTTCTGGTTCTCGCAGTGTGCGAGATTCTGGAGAGAAGTGATGCCGTTGCAGAATTGCTTAACTCTTGTGATAACACTGGGGATGTTTGAGATGGCACTTTGGTATTTTGATTACGCTGAATTCAATGAGACTGGGGTCAGACCAACCGTGATCACCATTTGGGCAGTTTCGTTTGGCGCTATCAAGCGAACAAGTGCTCGTATTATCATCCTGATGGTTTCAATGGGCTACGGTGTTGTGAGACCTACGCTTGGGGGCTTTACATCAAAGGTTATAATGCTTGGGGTCACCTTCTTTGTTGCATCTGAAGTTCTAGAACTGATTGAGAATGTTGGTGCTATAAGTGATCTCTCGGGGAAAGCTCGACTGTTTTTCGTTCTTCCTGTTGCAATATTAGATGCTTTCTTCATCATATGGATATTCAGATCGCTCTCTGCTACGTTCAAGAAGCTTCAGACGAGAAGGTTGTTGGTCAAGTTGGATATATACAGGAAGTTCACGAATGCTTTGGCTGTAGCCATTTTGGTTTCCGTGGGATGGATTTGCTACGAGGTAATAGAGAAAACAACCGTCTTTTATCTCAATAGTCCGAGAACCAATGGATTGTTTGGATTCAAAATCAGAATAAGATCTATACTAAAAGTTTTCTATTTTTGGCAGCTTTATTTCAAGTCGAAGGATGTTTATAACGAACATTGGCAAAATGCTTGGATCATCCCGGCCTTTTGGCAACTTCTCTCCTTCTCGCTCTTAGTTGTTATCTGTTCTCTCTGGGCTCCATCCCAGAACTCAACTAGGTAACGCCATTTCCTAGAAGAACATGTGATAGGCAGCTTGATGTTGATTTGTTGCTAAATTCTCAACAATAGTAACTTTTGCCTAAATGTTTGTGATGTCCTTTTCTTATAGGTATGCATTCTCCGGATCTTCTGGAGATTCAAGCGGGGACTTTGAGAAGGACGATTACACGCTAACCCTCATAAAACCATCTCCGATTCCTTCTCGGGAAGTAAAGAATCTCTCAGAAACCAGATCTTTAGAAGCTGATAAAGAAGAATCAGTCAAAGATTTGGAGGAAGACAAAAGGGAGTAAAGTAGTGAGACAATCATCTATTTGATACTTCTTGCTCTTTATCCACACCTCAAATTTTACTTATATGTAGTATTCTTTTAGGTCACGTAAGTTTAGTGTGTACAATACAAAATGTCTAAGAGACCAAAGCAGCTTCTTTATTCTTCTGTGTTGTACTCTTTAGTTTGTGTGCCATGTTTTTTTTCGTCTGTCATAGACTCATAATGTTATGTCATAGACTCGTAATGTTATAACAATGGAGAAAACAAAAGCCAAAACTAACCATAGCGAATAAAGCGTACAAAGGGATATGAGATTATTGATACAATACAGTTTCATGGTATGAACAAAATAAACATAAGAGTTAAAGCTAAGAATGTGGCAAGTAATCAAAAGTTCATACAACATTACAAACTCATGAATCTGAAAATTTTAAATCAAAGTTGTATCAATCTTTCTTCTTTCATGTTCGTTTTTTTTTGTTTTGGTTTGGCTCTCAGGCGAAGAACCCGAATTTGCGAAAAGAATTTAAAGAATCTGCTTTTCAGGAAAACTTATAAGTTAAAAGACAAAAACTGCTTATCTCTCTCATTCGGATCGTCTTCTTAGATGCTGAGTAGCTGATGCGCCTTCGAACAAGTCAAGAACCTCGGTCTCTAGCTCTTCGACTGTGATCTTGATGTAATTCTCGGGGTGTTTCCCGCTCTCTATGTGGCTCCTGAACCTCCCGAGGAACGATCTGTAAGCTGGACTAAGCTTCTCCAATATCGAAATCTTTAGCTCTTCCCTCAGCTGAGAATCAGGGACTAACCATTGTGATTGAACTCTATGAACTTCTTCAAACAGAGCATTGAAAGATTTAAACCTTTCTCTCAATGCGCTTCTCGAAACACCTGATGAGAAGCTTCCTTTTGTTCGCAAGCCTTCGTCTCTTAAGCAATACAAGACTTTAACCCAAGCAGCTCTTTGGTAATACGTAGCGGCTTGCCTGAACTTACCCGTTAGCTTTCTCAGGTAGAGATCACCGATCATTTCCTTTAGCTCAGGCGAACCTTTTATCTTCTGGACAATGTAATGTACATTGTTCATAACGAAGAGATGCGATAAAGCCGCGTCTCTGTAGTACTTAGATTTTCCTTCTAGATTGAATTGCAGAACCAGTATGATCCAGATCATATGAAGGGCTAATGGACCTTTGTTTTCTAGCTCGGAGAAATCCATTTCCGGCGAGTTTGAATCGGCGGGGTTTCTCGACGGCTTCGACATGATGAGATCGACTAATGTTGGTCTGTACTCTGAGATCAAGCTAATGTAGTTCATCACATACCTCGTCAATGGATGTATAGTTCCTCCGGGAACAGGAACTTTAGAAGGTTCACGGAGGACGGCGTTTTCGAACTCCGATAATATCCCTCTCGCCGCTTCCGCCAATCTCGACAGTATCTCAGCTGCTTGAACCCTAATCGAATCAGAAGATTTCAGATCGAAAACAGACTCAATGTCCGGCAAAAGCTCAATCAAGGCGTCGTGTAGATCGAGGATCTTGAAGAGCTTTTCCGGCGATCTACGGCTGATACTAATCGCCTCCGCGAAGTTGAAAAGCTGAATCGCCGGTCCTTTGACGGTTTCCATAAAGCAAGCCTCATGGATGTTGACGGCTCCGACGCTATCGAACACATGCTCACAAAGCAATTTCTCGCTCGCGAACACAACTCTCACACAGATCTTAGCCGCTCGGATCCATCGACGGATCTTCTGCTCAAGCGCCTCCCAGTTTAATCTCTGAACATCTCCGATGCTAAGCTTCTCGATCCCTAGCCTCCGGAAACTCGAATCGACGGCGGATTTTCGAACGCTACCGTACACCTGAATACATTCACGGAGGTAACCGGCGGAGATCATCCGCCGAGCAATCCAGCTCAAATACACCACCGCATCGATCGGAATCAGTTCGATCTCGCGTATGCTACTCGTAGATCTACTGTAACTACCTTTCCCCGTCGGCAACCGAACCGTACCGGAACTTGAACCGGAACTCGACCCGGCCCGTTTAAGTAGATCCGTTTCTTCTTCCTCCTGCTGATCATCTTCCTCGTTACAGTTACCATTATTACTACTCCCATCATCTTCAACCTCAAGCTGAGAAGAAGAGGAAGACGACGACATTAGAGAATCAGAGTTGATCGGAGAACTATTGGAGACGAGAATATTCCGAAACTCGTCTTCTAAACGAGCCATAGCGATCTGGATTGCTGAATTAGCTCGATTCTCAATCTCTCCGCCGGATGATACATACCGTTGGATTTCATCGACGGCTTGAAGGTAAAGCTTAACTTCCTGTGGATCGGTGAATATCATCTTCTCTCTAGCTTCTTCAGACGCCGTCGCGTCCCACCGCATAATCACCTTCTCAGCCGATCCGAATCCAGAAACTGAACAGTCTCCGCCGTCTCCGCCGTCGCCGCCGTGAGTTTGATCTTGTTGTGGTTGCTCCATGGTTTCATACGAATGTACAGAAACAAACAAAAAGCAAAAGTAAAAATAGAGAGAGTTCGTTTCTATATGGTGGGGACTAGAAAATGCAACAGTATAATTTTTTAATGTTTTTTTTTCATTTTTGATATAGTAATAATTTAAATAAATATATAGAAATTTTATATTTGTAGATGCTTTTTAACAGCTATTAACCGCCATGCATGGCGCCTTTTTCAAGTTTATCCAACACTTTGTTCGATACCAATACTGTAATTAAAAATAGTAATCTGAAAATTATTGAGTCTTTTATTTTGACAATGATCGTTTTAAAATTATTTATATTTTATTCTAATTTTATTGTCCAATCAATATGCAGTCTATTAAGATGAATAATTTCACAGATAACTTTACGTAACATTTCTCTTTTCGTAACATCTAAATTCACGATGAAAGATTCTTCTTTCAGCAATTTAGAATCTCTTGATATTTTACTTTTAAAATGTGTACATTGTAGTTTAAAACGATAGAATTTCTAAAAGGCGACAACAAAATAATTGAGAAACAAAAATAAAAGTTCATTTTCAAAAAGAAAGTGGTGATATTATATAGAAAATGATTTAGAACAAGAAATAAAAAATTTCATCTTCGATTTTGATTTTTGTTATAAATACTTTTATTCAAACCTAGAGAGTCGAATTGTAGAGAGTGCAATACATTAAAAATTATTAGCCAATTTGGATAGATTATGTCCGTTTTCGTTTTTAGATGCTGCATCTGGATACAAATGCACCATATGTTATTCGTTTGACCATTATTGATTTGCATCCGCATGTTATTCGTTTGACCATTATTGATTTGCATCCAAATGCAACATTTATATATTTGAGATGCTCGATGCAAAAATCTAGATATTTGAGATATTACAAAAATAGAATCTAGATGCAAATTTTGCATCTCAAAATCCAAAAGACTAAGGTATCGTTAAAACCGTCAAAACGGCTAAATCGCTACAACTGCTCAAAACAGTGAAAATAAAAAACGATAAATTTTTAAAATCGAAAAAACCGTAAAAATCACAAAAATCGTTAATACCACGAAAATCGAAAAATCACTAAAACAAAAAATGCTATAAAAATTGCAAAAACCGTTAAAACCGCAAAAAAAAAACAAAAATGTCAAAGCCGCTAAAACAGAAAAAACGTTAAAACCGCTTATAACGCAAAAGCACAAAAAACCGTTAAAACCGCGAAAACTGTCATAACCTCGAAAATCACGGAAATCACATAAGCTGCGAAAATCGTGAAAACCGCACAACCCACACAAATTGCGAAAAACCGCCAAAACCGAAAAAATGAGAAAACCGCGAAAGCCGCAAAATCACGAAAACAATGAAAATTGCAAAAACTACAAAAACCGTGAAAATAAAAAAAACTGCTAAAACCGCGAAAACCGTAAAATTACAAAATCATGAAACGCTCCAATACTGCAAAAAAAACGTGAAAACGGCGAAAGCCGCACAATAGTCTAAAACCTCAAAAACCGCAAAAGCACGAAAACTGAGAAAATAGTAAAAAAAACCCTGAAAGCCACGAAAATCGCACTAGCTGCAAAAACCGCCAAAATTGCAACAAACCAATCCAAAACCGCAAATATGAGAAAACCGTGAAAACCGTAAAATTCACGAAAATCGCGAAAATCGCCAAAACCACGAAATCCGTGAAAACCACGAAGCCTCCATAACCGCACAAACTGAAAAGCTTTTGAAGCTGCTAAAACAATCAAAATGGCTAAAACCGTAAAGATCGTTAAAATCGCTAAAACCACATAATTATAAAAACTATTAAATCTGCAAAATTTTCTAAAATCGCGAAAACCACATTAAATCGCGCTAAAATCGCACAACCTACAAAAATCGTAAAAATCTTTACAACCACATAAATTGCCTAAAATGCAAATAATCGCTAAAACAAAAAATATTTTATAAATATTTAAAATTTGTTTGAAAAATATTATTTTGTTAATTAGATAATGGTTTTATATGATTTTAAATATAGTAGTATAAAATCATATTTATTATAATAATTCTCAATCAGATGCATTTACAAATTTACAAACAAACAAACTTGCATCTAGATGTTGTATTCAGATCCAAATCCAAATGCAAAAACGAACAACATATTGATGCATCATCTAGATGCAGCATCCAAATGTCATTTTTAGATGGAGCATCTGGATGCGAAAATGAACCAGACACAGTAGATTATTTGATAGTTAATTAGTTTAAATCATGACCATATTTTGGAGATTTAAAGCCAAATAAATAAATTAATCAAGAACTAATTTGCTAATGTGTTTTTTTTTGCCCAAAAACTGAATAAAGTTGGAACTACAAACGGTGGTTTCATCTTGCTCCTCTCATGATCGGCCGAGTTTCAAATATTTAAAAATCGTTAAAAATATAAACTTTAGAATGTGTAGAAGTTACAAGAAAAACGATATAAATATAATACCGTTTTCAATTTTTAAAATTTTTACGGTTTTATGATTTGGTAATCAAGTACGAAACGCGATTTACTGTATATGTCATAAGTCCTTTTGCAGATTAAAAATAGTACAAGTTTTTACTGTACTTTTAAAAAAATTATGGCTCGTAATAAAACCGTATATTAAGTTAAAAAAAATTATGGTTAAACAGAAATAAATATGTCTTTTTATTAAACAATCAGAATCATATGAGTTAAGTCAACTATTCGACTGCTACAATGGGCCGACATTCACGTGCTTGCACCCGATTTCCCATGCATTATGGCTTTTTTTAAAAAAAGATTCACGGTGACACTAACAAAATTATAACTCAAGACAACAAAATAAAATTTCAGTTTATTTTTGGATTCATAAGAATCATAACACTAAGTATTACGTGTTTTTTTTTTTTTTTTAGAAAGAAAGAGAAAACCCTACGAAACCTACGAAAGGCGATAGGCGGCGGCGTATGTTGATGAGGATGATGATGGAGGATTAGTTGCGGTGGATCGTCGTTGCCTCTCTCACATGCCGGTGTGGCTCGTCCTCTCGTACCGATCGTGTAGAGAAACCTCATCGTATCTCCCCTCCTCTGCTCGTGCTTGCGTTCGTGTTCATCATCTCTACGTTGCATCTGGTGGTGTCGTTGCTCTGTCCTTGGACTCTCCCGCCGGCGGATCTCATCCGCTCCCGCATCGTGAACATTGACAGATCTTCCGCTCGTGATCGGGGCTCACCTCTCCTTTGGACTCTCTGACCCATTGTGGTATATCTCTCTTCCCTACCTCTGTTTTTTCACTCTCTGTTGTCCTCCTTGCTCGACGTTGGCTCTGTTGCTTCCTTGTTTTGTGTGGTTGGATGATCTGTTTCGTAGGTATATCATCACCGTGTGACTCACTCCTCCTCCTATGCTCTGGTCGTAGATAGGAGTGTATGGGTTTTGATACTACATTGGTGTAGATAGTAAGACTGTTTGTCTGATTACTACCTTGGTGTAGTTTGCTTTCTCGGTTTTAACGTCTCCTCTCTGGAACAGTGAGGCTCTCTGCTCCTGCGTCCGGTGATTGCCAGTGACTGGTTTTTGCTATCTTCCTTTACTACACCCGTGTAGTCCAGTACCTTATTTTGGGAATCAGTTTGGCTCTAGTACTTTGTGGTATAATTCTCTTGAAGAAATTGAGTTCTGACTAGTATGGCTCCACGTTTCTCTGAAGCAGAGAAGGGCAAGGCTGTGGCTTCTTCCCGTCGTTGGGTCCGGGAACAACCTACTCGGCTTCCGCGAGTTGACACTTCGACTCTCATAGAGGCGAATCGCCTTACTCTGATTGGTCGCGTGCTCCACCCTGGAGTTCAAAAACCGAAGGCGGTTATTAATTTTATCCCTCAAGTATGGGGACTTGCTGGGGTTGTTCGCGGTAAGGATTTGGGCTGCGGCAAATTCAGTTTTCGTTTCGAAACGGAAGACTCTCTTCTCTCGGTGCTACGCAATGCTCCCTACCACTTCAAGCATTGGATGCTTGTCATTCAACGGTGGGAACCAATTGTCTCCGACTCCTTCCCATCGCTTATTCCTTTTTGGATTCAAGTGAAAAATTTACCTATTCACTTCCATCAGCCTGACATTTTACGAGCTATTGGAGAAGATCTTGGTACTTTTGTCGAATCGGAACCGACGGAGGGGCGGGTCCGTGTTAATGTCAACGCCTTGAAACCGCTTGTCACGGCAAAGAAATTTTCCTTTCATACACGCGAGGAAACTACGCTGGAGTTTGTGTATGAACGGTTGGAGAAGCATTGCTTCTCATGTCACTCTCTTCTCCATGAGCAGAAGTTGTGTCCAAGCTTCCTCGGTACTGACAAGGTCGACCAAGGAACGGTTCAACCGATTAGTGAAGGTAAAGTGATCCAGGCTGCTCCTTCACAAGCTGTGTCTCCTCCGCGTCGGCGGCTCTCTCCTCTGTCTCGTGACGCTCACCAGAGAGTCTCTCATACTCTCTCCGCGGGACGTGACCTCCGCTGCTCCCCACGTCGTGATCAGCTTTCCCGATGATATCGGTATGTTTCGCCACCTCGGAGACAAGCTTCTCCTCGCCGTATGGCTGCTCCTCCGCGGCGTTATGAGACAAGCCATGGATCCCGAGACAATTATCATGTGGAGAGGTATAACTCAAGATCTGATAGCTTACGTGAGCCATTTGCTTCACGTCATGCCCATGCACGTGATCATGCCCATGCACGTGATCATTACCCACGTGTTGATCTACCTTCCGCCTCACGTTATGAACATCCACATATACAGGATCCTTCCCGGCATTATTCTTCTTCCTCTAGGCGAGCAGCGTCTCCTATGGGTCATGTCCCGTCTCACTTACCTCGCCTTGAGGATCCTTCTAGACATCGCCCCTCTTCCCGACGTCGGACTCCGTCACTATCACCTCCAACTGCTCCTACTACTCTTGTGGCACCGGCAAGGGAATCTTCTCAGGTGGTGGAGAAAATCCCACATACTAACGCGCAGTTGGTTCGTGGTGATGTTACTGATGATTTTGTCGAAGGATCGACAACGGTGCGCTCACGTAGGCCAGCTCTTGAGCGTGTGACTCTACCGCCTCCTAACCCTCGCGTGTCGGCTCTAGAACGCATATCAGATTCGGTCATGGTTATTAATAAGCAGCTGGAATCAGGGAAGAAGGTTCAATCCATGCCAGTTTCCTCTACTAACCTTCATGATGTTAGTGTACACTTCGAGGCTGCTCCGTCAGGTGCCTCGGATGCTCAACTGTTAAGGCGCAAGGTCCGAAATGAAGCTTCATCGGAGCACTCAAAACGAGAGCACCCATCGTGGTGGAATCCGGATGGTGATTTAGAGTTTCGGGTTGGTACCTCTGCCGCTCCCCCGCCTAAGGCTCGGAAGTCAGCGAAAGCTAAGGCTTCAAAGACTCCCAAGGTGCCGCGAGCTCCCAAGGCCCCCAAGGCTCCCAAGGCTCCTAAGATACCGCGAGCGGCCAAGCGGACTACTCCAAGGAAGGCCAAAGCTCCTCCGGTTTCGAAGAAGAGAGATGCTCCTTGTGAGCAGGCTTACCCACGCAAGAAAATTGGGCTCTCTGGCCCATCTTCCTTGACGCCAATTATGCCTCATACTGAGGATTTTTCTTTGTCCATTGTAGTTCCTTCTGCTAGGAAATCTTTATCTTTTGATACTAATTGTAAGGGTTTGATGGTTTCCCAGAAACCATCCCGTTTTCAATGATTA
>OVAN01011241.1:410-14890 GCA_900406275.1 Anastatica hierochuntica
CAGACACAGTTAACAAAGAAGTTAAGGGTCTTATTCGAATTCCGGGATCGGAGCTTGCGCAACCGGTGTTTAAGCCGTGACCGTAAGATCTGTTGGTGACGATTACCTAGAACTAAGGCGCAAAAACTCGTNATTTATGTGATGACGAAAAGCTCTGTGAATGAATGAATGTCCCCTTTCTCTTTGACTTCGTATCCTTTACATAGATCTTCGTGGGCCCGCTCGATTTCCTTTTCCGTCTAGATTCGTACATATCTTTTTTGCGGGAATATTCCTTTTCTCGTGATTCTTCCAAATATCTTCGAGATCCTTACATATCTTTCCAGAATTTTACATTTTCGCTAAACCCTGATGGGCCGTCGTTGCAAATGGGCCGGTTTTTACCTAGAAATCGTAAGTGGGCCGTTATCGCGGTTTGGACCCTTTCGGGCCATTTCGCGGTTGAACGTCCTTAATGATTTACCGCGAAAAACCGTTTCTCGCGAGAGTAAGCGACAGTGGCTCCGTAGACTTACGTGGTCCGTCGCATAGTTTAGACCCTTCCGGTGTTTCAGTCTCGCTAAGTCGTTTTATGCGATTGATACGGAAAACACGAATCCTTATGATTCTTGTCATGACGGTTTGACGGAAACTCTAATCGAGATGCCACGAGAGATGGTCGAACGACGATCCGAAGGGAATGACGATTGAAAGGGACGTGGTTCAGTCAACGGGTTACGACTGAACGTCCTCCGCGCCTCAGCGCCAACGGACGCCAAGTCAAGTGGTCTATCCTTGGCGCTATTGGCGCCAAGAACCGTGCTTGGTCCTGGCGCCAGTTGGCGCCGAGGGCCCTGCTTGGTCCTGGCGCCAGCTGGCGCCAAGGACCGTGCTAGGTCCTGGCGTCAGCTGGCGCCCAGGACCGTGACCGTGCTTGGTCCTGGCGCCAGTTGGCGCCGAGGACCGTGTCTGGTCCTAGCGCCAGTTGGCGCCGAGGACCGTGCTTGGTCTTGGCGCCAGTTGGCGCCGAGGACCATGTTTGGTACTGGCGCCAATTGGCGCTGAGGACCGTGCTTGGTCTTGGCGTCAGTTGGCGCTAAGCAGGACCATCATCCTTTGTTTCAGTTGTCATTTAGATCGGCTTCAGAACTCGTTCGTGGGTTTGGCGTTAATTGGTGTTCTAGATATTCCCGCGAAGCGGCGTGGTTTTCTAATGTTTTTAGCGGTTTTTCGTTGCTCTGGAAGACGTATCACATAGTTTTGTGGAAGCCTATCCGAGGGCCGTCGACGCTGGTCTTGGTACCCGGATGTTCTTAGTTTCTTTCGGACGATGTGAATCTCGGAGTTCTCGGATTTCCTTACGATTCCCATCTCTGAAGGAGGAAACGTTGTTTCCGAGACCCTTTTCAGGCCTCGATTTCGTCGAGACAGTTTTTGACCCCAACAATAGCCTACAAAAGCAAACAAATGGCGTTTGCCGAACCAATTGACGATGTCTTAACCATAGCGCAAACATGAATTATTGGAGAGCGAAGGCGATATACCATCAATGTAACGTGGCTAGCTACGATCGGCCAAGCATTCCAAGAATAGCAATTCTAAATGGTTTGACTTTCATCGCCACTATGGTCATGCTACCAAAAATTGTGCCTTACTAATGGAGGAAATAAGAGAGCTCCTCAAGAAAGGCCACCTTAAATAGTTCCTCACCAGAAGAAACGTCGAGATAACACAATCTAAGCGCTCTGAGGCTGCGGAAGATCCATCTCTAGAATCGCCAAGCCCTATTAGGATGATCAATCACATCTCAGGAGGATTTGAAGATTTCACAGCAAATAATCAAACAAAGCATGTGTCAAGAAAGGGCCATCCACCTTATAAGTCCTTCATGTATCAAGTAGACCTAGAAGTGAAGTATCACCACTTGATCTTATTAGCCTTACTCCTAACGAAGGTGGAAGGGGACAAGATACCCACCATGAAGCCATAGTGGTGTCCTTAACAATGGCTAACTGCAAAGTTAGACGGAACCTGATTGACAGCGGGAGCTTAGCCAACATCCTTTTTTGGAAACCATGAGAGAGCTAGGGATTGCTGAATCATGTTAGGTAAAGAAGTCAAGCATCCTAATTGGATTCAGAGTTGAAGCAATCCAAAATGTCGGTGAAACCACTTTGGGAGTTTGGGGAGGAAGAGTCTACAGAAAAACCATATTCGCCATCATGGATTGCTCGTTAGCATACAACGCTATCATGAGAAGCCCATGGATTCACTCCATGAAAGGTGTTACCAATACGTTGCACCATGTCATTAAGTTCCCTACCTTGTGGGGAATTGGAGAAATCATAGATGAGCAAGCAGACGCCTCTAACTCTAATTTTGGCCAAAGCCAATACTAGGAATAAATAATCCAAAGTCGAACAACTCGACGAAATCCCATTGGTGGAAGGAGATGCTAGCAAGAAAATGAGGGTTGATTCACGTCTCCCCATGGATTTGAAAGATAGGCTCGTAGGTTTCCTCCGATCGAACCACGATTTTTTGCCTTGTCGCATGTAGACATGCCAGCGATTGGCCCTGACATCATCTCCCATAACCAATGGTCGATCCAGATCATCTGCTGGTAAAGCAGAAAATGAGAAAACTCGCTCCAGAGATAGATAACATTGCCAACAAGGAAGTAAGCAACCTCCTTGAAGTTGGATTTATACGAGAAATGAAATACTCGAAGTGGCTAGCTAACATCGTAGTAGTGCAAAAGATAATCGAGAAATGGAAAGTTAGTATTGATTTCATGGATCTAAACAAAGCTTGCCCCAATGACCCTTTTCGTTTAACACATATCAATAAGTCGATAGACGCCACCTCTAGACATCAGCTCATGAGTTTCATGGATGTATTCAGCGGATACAACCAAATCTTGATGCACCCTTATTACCAGGAAAAGACGTCCTTTATGATGTCTCAATGAATTTACTGTTATAAGGTCATGCCTTTTGGCCTTAAGAATGAAAGATCAACTTACCAAAGGTTGGTCAACAAGATGTTTGCCAAGAACATTGGGTAAACCATGCTAGTTAAATCTTTGCTGGAAGAAGACCATATCTTGCACCTCTATCAAGACATTGATACGCTCCAGAAATACAAGATTAAACTAAACCAATCTAAATGCTCCTAGGCTATATCGTTACGCATCGAAAGATAAAGGCCAATCTGGAGCAAATCAGGGCTATCCAAGGGATCCCTTCACCACAAACTCCCAAGGATATCCAAAAGCTAACAGGAAGGATTGCATCTCTAAGCAGGTTCATCTCAAGCATGTGAGATGGATCACACCATTTCTTCGAAGCCCTCAAGAAGGGGAAGGAATTCGTATGAGA
Organism: Anastatica hierochuntica; assembly: GCA_900406275.1. Classification (NCBI taxonomy): domain Eukaryota; kingdom Viridiplantae; phylum Streptophyta; class Magnoliopsida; order Brassicales; family Brassicaceae; genus Anastatica; species Anastatica hierochuntica. The sequence goes on from OVAN01011241.1 coordinate 3,770, forward strand.
CGACAAATGCAATGAAGCCTTGGCTGCCGTAACAGACTACATGTCTTCGCCACTGCTACTCTCTAAGCTAAAAGACAAGGAACCATTGCTCCTATACTTTGGAATTTATGGCCTCTCTGTCAGTTGTGTCTGTTGGGGTCAAAATCGGCCACGACAAAATCGACGCCTAAAAAGGACTACGGAGACGTTGATTCCTCCTACGGAAACAAGAATCGCAAGGATGTCCTCAAGCATCGAGAGTCTTATCATCCTGGCCGTCTCTTCTCGAACAAGCTTCAAGACTACGAGTATAGTCAATCGTGACCGACCTCACACTAAGTCTATCCGTCCGCAAACAACTAAAATATCTGAATGTTAAAGTTAACATCCACGATCTACCGAAGACCTCGCAATACGAACTTTGGAATGATACGAAACCTCCATGATCATCGGAAAACCGCATCATTTCGGAAGAACGTCTAGGCACCGATTGACGTCTAAGACCTTGGAACGACCTTGGCACCAATTGACGCCAAGACGGAAGGGTTGTCTTGACGTTAATTGGCGCAAAGACAGATGGCGTGTCTTGGCGCCAATTGACGTCAAGACCAACGCTTAGTCTTGACATCCATTGACGTTAAAACCTGGACACGTTTGGCCATTACTCGTGAACAAAACCACGTCCTATCCAATCATCATCTCCTTTGAATCGTCATTCGATCATCTNTTGGAACGACCTTGGCACCAATTGACGCCAAGACGGAAGGGTTGTCTTGACGTTAATTGGCGCAAAGACAGATGGCGTGTCTTGGCGCCAATTGACGTCAAGACCAACGCTTAGTCTTGACATCCATTGACGTTAAAACCTGGACACGTTTGGCCATTACTCGTGAACAAAACCACGTCCTATCCAATCATCATCTCCTTTGAATCGTCATTCGATCATCTCTCATTTTGTCTCGATTGTTATTCCCGTCAAACCGTCGTAATGACAATCATGAGGATTCATCCTTTCTGTAGGATTTCGTATCGATCGTTCAAAACGATGACGATTAACTTGAGCACCAGAAGAATCTAAACTGTACAATTGATCCTATCATTCCACGAAACTATCATTGTGAAGCCATATGAAGAATGACTTCTCCGAAAGGAATCGTAAAAGTCACTTAGCCGCGTAACGGCCCGAAAGGACCCAAACCGCGATGATATGTCCACTTACAATTCTATACTAGAATCGGCCCATTTGCAATGACGGTTTAGTTAGGATTTCGCGATTAAAGTCAAAGTCGAAAGGATAAGAAAGATCTCGAAAAAGGAAATATGCGAATCAAGGAAAAGGAATATTTCCACGAAGGGATAAGCACGAATCGAGGACGAAAAAGGAAACGAGCCAAGCCCACGAAGATCTATATAAAGGTTGCAAGGATGATGGTTGAAGGAGAACTCCTGTTAATTGCAAAACACTTACAAAAAACTAGGGTTTCTTATCTCTGTATTCGTTAGTGAGCTGCGTCTCAACTAGGTATAGAGTCTATGCTGTAGTTCCAGGGATTCTTCGCCCGCATATCTTGCGGCGATGACTTAAACACCGGTTGCGCACGCTCAAACCACGAATTCGAATAAGATCCCTCTTTACTTTCTTCGTTAACTGTGTTTGACGAGTTTTTCTTCGTTTACTTTCATATTCTTCTTTGTTTACGATTCTGTTTAGATCTACGATTTACTTTGAGCGAAGACGGTTTAGTTAGGATCTAAACATTGCAAATCGCAGATCTATACAGAATCGTAAACGAATAAAATACGAAAGTAGACGAAGAAAAACTCGTCAAACACAGTTAACGAAGAAAGTAAAGAGGGATCTTATTCGAATTCGTGTTTGAGCGTACGCAACCAGTGTTTAAGCCATGGCCGCAAGAACTGTTGGCGACGAATCCCTAGAACTACAATGTAGACTCGTAACCTAGTTGAGACGGAGCTCGCTAACGAAACAAAGTAAGAACCCTAGTTTTCTAAGTGTTTTTGGTGACGAAAATTGTATTGTATATTCTCATCCTTCTCCTTCGCACCCTTTATATAGGTCTTCGTGGGCTTGGCTCGTTTCCTTTTTCACCCCTGATTCGTGCATATCGTCTCGTGGAAATATTCCTTTTCCCCGATTCGCATATATCCTTTTTCGTGATCTTTCCTTATCTTCTCGAAACTTAAAATTTTCGTGAAACACTGGCAAACCGTCATTGTAAATGGGCGGTTCTCGCCCGAAATCGTAAGTGGACTGTTATCGCGATTTGAGACCTTTCGTGCCGTTTTGCGGCTATGTGATTTTGACGATTCCTTTCGGAGAAACCGTTTCTCGTAAGACCAAACGATAATAGTTTCGTAGAACGATAAGACTAATCATATAGTTTAGACTCTTCTGGTGTTTAAGTTAACCGTCGTCGTTTTACACGATCGATACGAAGTCCACGAAAAGTACAAATCCTTACGATTATCGTCTCGACGGTTTGACGGAAACTCCAATCGAGAGGAAATGAGAGACGATCAAGTGATGATTCGAAGGAAATGATGATCGGAACGGACGTGGTTCAGTCAACGGATAACGGCTGAACGTTGTTCCAATCGACGTCTAGATCGGCCTCTAGTTCAGTCGTCAATCGGTTCCAAGACTCGTCCGTAGGTTTGGCGTAAATCGGCGTTTAGATATTTCTCCAAAGCGACGCGGTTCTCCAATTCTTTTGGTGGTTTCCTATCGCTCCGAAGGTTGTTTCATGTGGCCTTGCGAGAGTTATCCGAAAGCCATTGATGCTAGCCCTAGCAGTCGGATGCTCTAGTTGCTTGCGGACGGATAGAATTGTTGTGGAGATTGACCGTGATCAACTATATGCGAAGTTTCGAAGCCTAGTCGAGAGGAGATAGCCTGAACGACGAGAATCTCAGAGTTTGGAAATATCCTTACGATTCTTGTGTCCAAAACAGCGTCTCCGTAGTCCTTTTCAGGCATCGATTTCATCGGAACAGTTTTTGACCCCAACAGTGGTTGCGAAGGAAGTCACAAAGATCGTCGACTTCGCCGTCGTCGATCATCCTACGATTTACAACGTGATCATGGGAACACCGTGGATAAATTCCATGAAGGCAGTCTCGTCCACGTACCAATTGGGGATTAAGTTCCCAACGCCCTACGGAATCGACGTAATATGGGGATTCCAAAAATAGGCGCGACTTTGCTTCCTGGCCAAACATAAGCTGAGGCACCAACACCTATGGTCAATCCAAAGTGTGCAAAGCTACTCAGCCAGCAACTGAGAACGCTTCCTCAAAAGATGTTCCAGGATCATCAAGGCAAGGAACGACTCCAATCGAAGGAAACAAGCAGACCTCTGAGCCCAACACCTTAGATAATGCAACACTCGCGGCGTCAAAGGAAACCGTCGATGCAACCATTGTCCCTGAGTCTGAAATGGCTGATGCAACTTCGCCAAGCGAGTAGTCAATCCCAACGACACTCTGAACTACGAGACGGCTTGATCCTCTAAGGAGGTACGTAGGCAGATCCTCGCAAGAGGAGTTCAGCTGTCCCCTTACTTTAAAAAGGGGGTGGGTGTACGTATACTCGTATACACCCACATTTTAGAATGTCCAGTTTGCATTCGATATTTCTGAAACTTTTTCGGTAATAAGAAAACGAACTCTCTCGATAATAATAAAATGCTGTAAGATTTCCAAGAGATCTCGCAATACTCTTTTATCGCAAAAACAATTCATATCGCAAACAATTTCGCGGCAACCATAGCAATCCACGATTCACTAGAAACGCCCAAGTAACATCGTAAAACCCGGAAACGAAAATCATGTGATGAAACCGTATCCATCTAAGCGTATCTTGACTAAAATATGCTCCCTAACATATCACACTCCTAAACGGAAAGATTTTTGGAAAGGAGCGAGACGTTGCAAATTTCCAAAAAGCATGATTCCAAACTCGACCAAAAACAGTCCGACTGCGACTATAAATTGCGAACGAGCACTCGCTCTCACACCATACTCGTCGTTGGCCCCGACGACTACTTAAGCCGTCTTAAACAAACGCACCTGACCTTTCTCGAATTGGTCCTCGAACATCCGACTAGGATAATAGTGCACTATAAAAGAAATCCAAAATTTTGGCCAGCACTTCCAGTTGACTTAAAAATTGTCTCTGGAGAGGTGTTCGATTCCGACCAGATGAGTCATATAAACCGAGAACATATCGCAGACTCTAAATCGGTACGAAGTCAGGTTGAAATCGCGACGGGATACGTAAGCCGGATTAGTCATCGCACCCCCTAAAACCGAGAGTAAACCTAGGTCTTGCCCTAAACCAAGCACACTGGTCTCTAACATCTCTAGGCATGATATCTAACCGATACGAGAATCTTAAACCATGTCTCTTCGTTCCTATCAAAACGCTCGCAAAATTCTATGGAATTTTGCAACGTCTTAAAACGAGCAACGCGTAGGACGATCAACGAAAAGATTAGATGCGAGATGACAACTCGTATTCTTTCCTCCGCACCAACGTAAGAACAAAAACTCGTACCCTTCCATATACTGAATCTCTTCGTTTATTAATGGAAGCCGCCAAAGCAACAAGGATCCTCAGCCAGAGACTTTCGGACCCGTCAATCTAGAAAAATGCCACATACGGCCAAAACACAAATAAACGAACCCCGTCTATTGTTGTTCCCGGGGAGCATGGGAACCGGTGGTTGGAAGTCCTCAATTGCCATTGGAATGCGAGCATTGATCGACCTCATCACCCTCGCATTGAACTGGATGAACCACTTCCTTCAAGCTCGGGGAAACGGGAATCGAGTCCCAATGGCCTTGGATCCTCTCTTCCATTGAGGGGACCAAAGACTCGGCGTTCGCACGCCTATCCTTCTGGGCTTCCGCCTTCCTCATTTCGGTCCTGTAAGAATAGCTCGGTTACGTGGTCGAGAGAAAGGCACCAACTGAGCCGCGACACTCGCGGAACTCTCCATGCAATAGATATGCGTGTTGATATTTGGCGAAGTCAACCGCGGACTGTCGTGAACGCTCCTCAGCGATAAATGCAGCTTCACGCTTCCCATCTCTAAATCGACGGCGAATCCGTGACGCGCGATGTTGTGACCATTGTTCTTCACGGAAAGGAGCTGTTACAATGTCTACCTTCAGGCGAGCGTTCTCCTCCGTGAGTTCCTCCTCCCTAAGCTCGGCAGCCCTCGCTTCCGAAATCATAGCCTTTAGGGCCTCATCCATTTTGCTAAGTCCCTACAAAAAACTTCAGAAAGGTCAAATCACACGAACAAACGAAACCGCTTCAAAGGATAGCAAAACTGACCTCCACGCCCTGACGCAAGGCTTCCTCATAGTACGTCGATCCCATGAATCTCCCTTCGGCGCAGTCTAGAAGCACGGTGCGTCAAACACGGGGAAGTCATCAAAATTGGGCATTCCCCCGAAGGACGGCAACGGATTTCCACTAGTGCCAGCTCCGTCCCCGTCGAAGAAGTCATTAGGCAATTCTCGCTCGTCTTCGGCAACGCTCTCCCCGTCATTGGGCGTTCTGGCGCTCCTCGAGGACCTTCTCCTCTCTCCAGATCCACCGTTGGATGTCTCAATGCTCCTTCGGGACATTCTCCTCTCTCTAGATCCACCGCTGGATGTTTCAACGCTCCTTCGAGATCTTCTTCTCTCTCCGGACCTATTGTTGGACGTTTAAATGCTCCCTCGAGATCTTCTCCTCTCCCTAGCAGGAGGCATCTCGCATACGGGAGAGTCGACTACGTCCCGTTCCAACTCATCTGCAGTGCGAGTGTGAGATCGAGCCTTATAATGCCCAACAGCATTACGAACCCGTTGTGGAGAAAAGTAACCCCATTGGGACGGACCGCATCGTAGGAATTTCCTAACTTCAGTCAAATCGTCCGGTTTCGAGAAAGGGGCGTTGGCAACTGCAAAACGAGAGGGCAACAAGTTATCGACCAAACACAGCATAGAAAATCATAACGACTAAGAGCGATACCTAGGGAACCCCAGTCGCATCTGAAGTCGGAAATAAACTCGCCCTCTGCGGACGAGTTGTCTAGACGAACGAAGAAAAATTGGTCTTCCCAACCATTGAAGTTGGACGTCTTCGCCGTGATTACCTTCATATCGAGCTTCGTTTGAAGGGTGTACCATAACGTAAAACCCCGTTTTCGCCGCAGACAGCATGCCAGAAGGTAATTCGCGTTCAATGCCATCCCGCGTTCGTAGCCCAAGACTAAGAGGCTGACGAGGTATTGAAGACCACCGGGGTGAAGCTGGCTAAACGAGATACCGAGGTGCTCACCGAACTTTACTATGGCCCCAGGGATGGGAAATCATAATCGGTAGTGCATCAGTTATGCTTTGTAGCACGTAAAAAAGCCGTCAGGCACAGAATCTTCCCTTTCTCCTTGCTTCGGCACCTTGAACTCAACGTCCGCCCAGACTTGGTAAAAACGCCGAATCGAGTCGAGAAATTCCACGTGACAATTGCTCGATCCGTGAGCCTTCTTCTTAAGGCGAGGACTCTTTAAAACCCACGAATCCGCCAATGGAGCTTCTTCTCGATGCGTCGCTTCCCAGAAGCTTTGAATTTTGTCAGCATTGGTCGAGTGCCGCAAGAATTCCATCTCCGGTGTAGAATCACTTTCTGAAAGCTTTACGCTTCCGGGGGAGAAGGTCGACGGTAAAACGTTCGCAGAAACTCGGACCATTGGAGTAATGAAGAGGAGATGGAGAAGATGAGAAATTTTCAACCTTGTGAAATTTTATTTGAATAAGCAAGTGAAGATCATGGAAACTAACTTTACCTACTTATAGAAAAGAAGATTTACTATTCATTTTGTATTTTTTAGCAATCGATTTCGCCTAACTTCCTGAACACACTTTCAAGTTCGCAAGAACAACGGTTCTCGCAAACTTGGGGGCTAAATGTTGGTGTCAAAAACGGTCACGACAAAATCGACACCTAAAAAGGACTACGGAGACGTTGATTCCTCCTACGGAAACAAGAATCGCAAGGATGTCCTCAAGCATCGAGAGTCTTATCATCTTGGCCGTCTCTTCTCGAACAAGCTTCAAGACTATGAGTATAGTCAATCGTGACCGATCTCACCCTAAGTCTATCCGTCCGCAAACAACTGAAGCATCTGAATGCTAAAGTTAACATCCACGATCTACGGAAGACATCGCAATACGAACTTCGGAACGATACGAAACCTCTTTGATCATCGGAAAACCGCATCGTTTCGGAAGAACGTCTAGGAACCGATTAACGTTTAAGACAGAAGGGTTGTCTTGACGTTAATAGGCGCGAAGACCGAAGCATGGTCTTGGCGCCAATTGGCGCCAAGAGAAAGTGTTTGTCTTGGCGCCAATTGGCGTCAAGACAGATGGCCTGTCTTAGCGCCAATTGACGTCAAGACCAACGCTTAGTCTTGACATCCATTGACGCTAAGAACCGGACAACGTTTGGCCGTTACTCTTGAACCAAACCACGTCCTATCCAATCATCATCACCTTCGAACCGTCATTCAATCATCTCTCATTTTGTCTCGATTGGTATTCCCGTCAAACCGACTTAATGACAATCGTGAGGATTCATCCTTTCCGTAGGATTTCGTATCGATCGTATAAAATGATGACGGTTAACTTGAGCACCGGAAGAATCTAAACTGTACGATTGATCCTATCATTCCACGAAACTATCATTGTGAAGCCATATGAAGAATGACTCTTCCGAAAGGAATCATAAAAGTCACTTAGCCGCGAAACGGCCCTAAAGGGCCCAAACCGCGATGATAAGTCCACTTATGATTCTAGACGAGAATCGGCCCATTTGCAATGACGATTTAGTTAGGGTTTCGCGATTAAACTCAAAGTCGAAAGGATAAGGAAAGTTCTCGAAAAAGAATATATGTGAATCAAGGAAAAGGAATATTTCCACGAAGGGATAAGCACGAATCGAGGACGGAAAAGGAAATGAGCCAAGCCCATGAAGATCTATATAAAGGGTGCAAAGATGATGGTTGAAGGAGAACTCTTGGCCATTGCAAAACACTTAGAAAAAACTAGGGTTTCTTATCTCTGTATTCGTTAGCGAGCTGCGTCTCAACTAGGTAACGAGTCTACGTTGTAGTTCTAGGGATTCCTCGCCAGCAAATCTTGCGGCCACGGCTTAAACACCGGTTGCGCATGCTCAGACGACGAATTCGAATAAGATCCCTCTTTACTTTCCTCGTTAACTGTGTCTGACGAGTTGTTCTTCGTTTACTTTCATATTGTTCTTCGTTTACGATTCTTTTTAGATCTACTATTTACTTTCGTATTTGTATTGTTCTTCGCTTACGTTTTACTTATTCGAATCCTGTTACTTTATCATTGTTATATGCATCTCGCTTCGCAATATGTCTCGTATTGATTCCATCTTGTTACATCTTCGTTTCGTATTCTGTTTTTCGTATCTAATTTACTCACGCTTTTCCATCTTATTGTCTTCGCAGTTTAGTTTCGTAATCTTAACTTAAATTCTCGAATTCATCAACTGATCTCGTCGCCTTTTGGCCACAGAGAATCCGTGAACCACATAACATTGACAGAGTGAATTTTGGTTCCCACAGTGTCCTCGTGAGAGAAAAGGACATTATCCAGTGTCCCGTATATTACGTTAGAAAATCACTTGTGGATGTTGAGACAAGGTATAGTCATTTGGAAAAGTTGGCCTTAGCCTTGGTAGTCGATGTACGGAAGCTTATGTCGTATTTCTAAGCACATCCAATCGTGTTGGTTACTTCATTGTCCACCATAGCCATTATAAATAAACCTTAAGTATCAAAAATATTAGAAAAACGAGCAGTGGAACTAGGGGAATACGATGTAATCTTTAGACTAGCCACTACCATAAAAACATAGGCGTAGGCGGATTTAGTTGCAAAATTCACACCCACCATGAAACTTTGGTAAAATAGGAAGTCCAAGATCTCCATACGATTGCTTCTGGGGGAGAATGGAAGTTACATGTCGATGGATCTAGCAATGTTAGGGGCAGTGAATTAGGAATCGTGTTAACCTCACCCAATGATGAAAGGACATCACAAGGAGTCCAATGTGAATTCAAAGACACAAATAATAAGGCAGAATATGAGGCCCTCATTTCTGGTCTCGCTCTTTCCAAGGAACTAGGAGCTCAACCAGATCCAAGGAGACTACCAAGCTAGAGATGTCACAATGGCTACATTTTTGGGTTAGCCAAACGACTAGCCAAGCAGATGCCCTAGCCAACCTTGGCTTGGCCTACCAGACTACCGAAATATTGGACATCCCTTTGCTAATGCTCCAATGGCCTGCTATCACTCTGGAAGTTCTCACGACAGACGAAAGCGCAAGCGATGGTCCATACCAAGGTTCAATAGAACCAACATACGAATGGAGAACACCTATAGTAGGATACCTTAAAGATGGTATCTTATCCAACCTCAAAGCAAAGTGCATCCAAATAAAACGACAAGCGGAGAGATGTTGCCTAGTTGGGGAGACCCTCTACTGACGGTCCTTCAAGGGACCATTACTAAAATGCCTTGAATTGCCACATGAAAAGCTCATGTTAAGGGAACTCCACGAAGACGCATGTGGATAACACTCGGGGGGCGGGGAGAAGCCTCACGCTAAGGACACATAGAGTTGCCTACTATTGGACAGAGGTGCTTAGTCAGGTCATAGACATCTAAATAAGCAGTTTTATTTGGAAAAGAATCATTTGAAGATTTGGTGTTCCCCACAAGACTATCATAGACAACGGGCCCCAGTTTGCTAGGAATGACTTTAGAGATTTTTGTATAACTTGGGAAATTAACTTCAGCTTCACCATGCATCGTCACCCCCAACGAAATGGTTAAGATCAATCGCGCAATAAGACAATCATCAACAAGGTAAAGAAAAAGCTAAAATGCAAAAAATGGTTTATGGGTCGATGAACTCCCTAGTGTACTATTGGCATACCGCACCACTACCAAATCGACCACTGGTGAAACCCTCTATTCCATGGTTTAAGGCACAACAGTAGCCATTCCCGTAGAAATTAGCATGACGACACCTAGAACCCTTTGCCATGATGAACAAACTAACGACGATCTAATGGCCTTAGATTTAGACCTAATCGAGGAAAGTAGGGAAGCCTTCATGGTACGAAATTGGTGCTACCAACAAGAAGTAGCCATGAGCTACAACATAAAGGTCAGAACGCGAACTTTTCAGCAAGGTGACAGGGTCCTAAGAAGAATGTTCGACAACACCAAGGATAAAGCCACATGAAAGCTGACCCAAGAGTTGGGAAGGACCTTACAAAATTATCGAGGTATGAAATACATGGGCTTACATATTGAAAAACAGGCATGGTAGAGAACAACCAAATAACTGGAATGCTCTCCACCTCAAAAATACGACTATTAAGTAAAAAATCCTTGGCATCTGCCTTAGTTTTTCTTCTCATAGCCAAACGATGGCCAACGCTTTTCTGAAATCGAATATGTAATAAAAGCTCATATATATTATTTTTTTCAAGAAAAAGAGAAATTGTCGGTTTATAATTCATTTTTGAAAATGAAAAAGAAACTACTCACATAGTGTAGAAAACACTTGTGACTATGTCCTTTAGGGATAAAGGGTATAAATTACCCTCTAGAAAACTCCAATGATGTAAACTTAGGGCATGTGCCAAAAAAAAATGCAATGCATGTAATGCGTAAAATGCGAAAGATCTCCTGACCATTGCTGATGCAATGCATCCAAACTATGCGAGTTAGCCAAGCTTATGGAACAAGTGCACCTCTGTCCATCCAACCATGCAACCCATAGTTTGCGCCTAGCGCAAAGGGTAAAACTTAAGGTACATTAAAAGACCACGATCATAAGGGACTACGTGTCCATCAAGGCCATATGTTCACATGCTTAATGCCCACCGAGTCACGAACTCACTAAAAATAAGCATCGCTGATCACAAACTCTGGCCTAGAGACCATGTGTCCACCAAGGCCATGTTCCCACTGTTGGGAGACGAGTTTTAAATAATTTGTAAAGACCTAACTACCGCTCCTA
>OVAN01011242.1:0-14890 GCA_900406275.1 Anastatica hierochuntica
GAACCACTACAACGTACTTAACTGTACGCTTGCAGTGATTTCTTGGGTGAATACCTGAGCCATCACTAAACACGGTAAAGTAATAATGTTATCAAGTTGTAACGTACATGCCAAAGTAAAAACTTCATCAGTTTCTAGCTGTTTTGGCTCGTCCAAGATTTGATGGAGTAGGAAGTGAGAAATTTTATGGAAAAATAGGCATTTTACCGTCTACTGCAATGCAACCAGATCGAAGACGAAGTAGAAATCGTGAGGCGGGAACTCTAGAGTTGAAGTTTGTGACCTCCATAAGAAAAAGAAGATATAAAAGAGATTTTTCTTACGAAGGTTATCCCGAGAATTCGTGAAAGATGGCCACCAAAAGAACTCAGAATGACTATTTTTATTTCAACAAGATAATACAAGAACACACGTCAATCCTAGAGATGAATAATTTGCGACAGTTGCTTCTGATCATGGTTTTTATATTTGCTTGATGTGTCGACCACCAAATTCACCAATATTCTAGATCTTGGATTTTTAATACCATACAAACACTACAACACAAGGTGTGTCCGATGATAATAGAAGAACTTGTATCCGCAGTGGAAAAATCATTTGACGAATACTTATCAAAACAAGTGAACAAAATCTTTTCGACTTTGCAATCGTGCATGTAAGAGAGTATGAAATTTGAGATTCAAATAAGTAGAAAATCCCATATTTGAAGAAATTCATCTTAGAGAAAGAAGGGAATCTACCTTCACAAAGGGTTTGTGATTCTATTTTAGTACAAGATATATTTAATTACTTAGCATCTTTAATTCCTATTATTGTCATAAATCTAGTTTTTGTTGTACTTTTTTGCATAAAAAAAAGTTTGATTAATTTTAAGGACATTTTTCTCAATTATACATATGTTCCTTCACATTAATAGCAATACAACAAAACAATTGTCATTAGAGATATAACAAAAACAAAAAGAAAACGTAGATAGACAGAAAAGATAAACACAACAAAAGTAAAACTAAGAAAATATCAAATTAGAAAAATTTAGGCAAGTAGATCTTAAGCATTTCTAGTATGGTTTCTTCAATTCCTTCTTCAAAATATGGCTTGTTCAAACCAAATGTCTCTGTGGTAAACAATTCAATTCTCCTAACATTCTTTGACTCCTCTCTTTTTTTTCATTTAACTTCTTCTTCTTCTTCTTCTTGTTTCATGCTTTTTTCTTTGTTCATATTTCTTTCAAGAAAAATATCTAAAAAAGGTAAATGAGAAAAAAGGATTTGGCGTGAAGAGTTGCATTTGTAGCATAAAATAATGTCTCTTAAACTTCTCCTTCAAAAGTACAGTGATTATCTAGTTCATCTAAAAAAAGGTAAAAGTATTACCTATAACCTAAAACATCAATATTTTTAAACAAAATTAAAACTAAAACATCAAATATATAAAAACAGAGGGAGTATAAAGGGTGTGTTTGATGGGCGGTGCGGGGATGATTTGGACCATGGTGTGGCTGTGGTTGGGGATGGATCAAGCAAAGGTTCAGATTACATCAATGTGAAGAATTCTAAGAGAGCAAAATGGGGAGAGAAATGTTATATTAGGATGAAGAGGAACACTAGGAAACCGGAAGGTATTTGTGGCATCAACAAGATGGCTTTTTCCCATCAAAACTAAGTGATCATTATCATTCTCTCTTAACTTTATTTGATCATTATTTTCATACCAATATGAATGTTATCATCATGAATTTGTAATATTTAATGTTTACTAACTTTTTCTTTATGAATAGAACCATTGTAACAACTATGTGCAATAATATCTCTATACATAACTAGCAGAGAGTTAACAAACTTCTAGAACTCACCTTGAAGAAGAATGAAGTCAAAGCTTAAAGAATTGAATATAAATGATGATCTAAAAAAAGAAGACTAGAATGAAATACTCGTTGGGTAAAGAAGAAAACAGAGGAAACATAGACTAAACAAAAAAAAACAACAAAACATTAGGAGAATAAACAATGAATGTGGCTTCCTTTTTCTGAACGTGAACTGATCATCAGTTCAATATCTCACGCACAACATGAAGATAACAATAAATGTGGCTTTCCAAATCTCACGTATGTATGTTGCGCGTTTGAGAGTTGCATAGCAATACATTTAAACATTTGGCATCGGTGCTAAGAAGGTTAACATTTATAAAAATACAACAATGTGCCAGACTATTGATCATATCTACTATCTTATTTCACCATTCTTGGGATTATCTCATGAATAACTTTTTACTTCCTATTAGGGTACAACAAGGTTGCTTCAGAGTATTGATGGATGTATGGTAATTACTATTCATATTTACCTTTTTAATCATTATATAATTATATAGTTATCATATAGTTACTAATAATGACTCATGTCTGTGTTAGATATAATACTGTGGATCTCACGCACACACTATAATACTATATGACTTGGGAAATCGGATGACAATCCGATTGATGAAAAAGATGGTTGGAGAAAGAAGAGTAGGGAAGAATAAGCTCAATATGTACAATCATATTGGTGGGAGTTTGCGTCTGTTGATATTCAACGTTCTACAAAATTAATAAAGTGTCTGATGCAACTATGGAGGCTATAGAAATAAAATTTTGATAAACTGTATTTCAAACGACATCAATGAGAGCCATTGATGACACATCTTTGTAGTAAATTTTATGATATATATTAAAGATTAAATTTTCCCAGCATAGAAGGAATTCTCATATTTACCGAATAAATATTTTGGCCACGAAAGAGGTACATGTCAAATAAATTCAAGTTGCCAAATTTTATAGCCAAAAAATATATGCAGGTCAATGCTTGGAATGTTGCATCATTGATAAATGGTTCCTTTTTCTTTGATGACCATCCACCATATCAAGGTTGGCTTATGATATATCTTATTTCATATTTTCCCTTATGTTAGAAAAATAATTGCATATGTTTGAGGTTGTGTGTGCGGTCCATAAAAAGGTATGTTACATTGATCATTCAAACGATGAATCGTGCAAAACTTTGGGTGGAAGAGGAGAGTCATAATTTTAGTTTGGAGTTTATGGCAAGAAATCACACGCAGAAGATGAAGATAACATATATTATCTACAAACTAATTTAGCTTCATAGTATGTATAGTAATTATAACAAGATGACTTTAAAAATATCTCTATAACTAGGATTTAACCCGTGCGAATGCGTGGTATCATATTTTTTAATTTAAAATTATTGTATAACTAGTTACTTCACTCACTTTCCCTTCTTCTTCTTTCTTTCTAAGGATTGGCATTGCTAACTTGTCCTGGGCACAATGAAAGAATTAGTCGCTAGGCTCATGGGATTTTCATCTGGCATTTCCAAGCCTGATTGACCAGGTAGTGAAAGGAACTACCCGTGGCTCAGCCATTCCTCCCTATCTTACTAAAAGCCGCAAACTATGTTATCAGCTTTGAATGGACCNTAGGCTTGTAGACCACTACTCCTAGCGAAGCAAGTGCTAGGTGAACATCTCAGCATATGTCTTCTTTCTTCCTTTTTCCCAGCTTCTAAGGAAAGAGTTGAGTGTGTTTGTGCTGAAGAATGGANACTGAAGAATGGAAGGACTAAAGTACTCGACAATTCTTTTCAGGCTCTTATTATTTGGTTCAGACTCGTTGAGATCGAAGACCCATTGAGCGAGCGGTCTGCCGATACAGGTGGATTATTAATAGCCGACCGGACCTCTAGTGCTATAATAGTTGGGAGCCTAGTTCTCTGGCAGTTGACTTCCATCCGAGTTCGAAGCGAAGGCCCCCTTCTCTGCTCGTCCTAAGAATCGTCTGAGNTGTCTGAGCCCACACCCTTAGCTTCTGAAGTAGAGCACAGAGGGACTAAGGATGCTAAGAAGAAGAGTAAGATAAACCAAGAGTCAAGTCAATGAGGTAGCTACTCTAACTGCCAACTTAAAAAAGAAGGAACTCTACCAACTGCTCGATAGAACTACTCTATACATAGTGTGCTAAACAAGGCAAGGTTGACTCCTCTGTCATCCCAAGAAAAACAATCGCAACATAATTAATAGTCGTGCAAGCATCCGAAAAAGAGTGTGATGTTGGCCTATCACAAGAGACATAGGAATACTACTAAGCTAGAACTACCTAGCTAGGAATGGAACTACCAACAAAGGAGCATTCTAAACTTAAAGGAAAGGTGTTTTAGCAACTCGACTGAAAGGAGAGGAAAACTGGCACCCTACGCCGCATAAGAGTAATCCCTGGTTTATCCAATACATCAGAACTTAGGAAGGAAGAGAGGGTAGCTAATCATTCAGAAACAGAAGGGGATGAGCTCACTTTCCAATGGAACTACTCTTTGCAGTTTAGCTACTTATGAGATTGCATCACCATTAATAATTGTGCTATTAACAGTTCAGATACCTATCAGATAGGTATCACTCCTCACCTTTTCAATGTAGCTTGAGCAACTAATCAGTCAATACCCTATGTTCTTATTTCACACAATCCAGGAACTTCCATAAATAAGGGGAAAAAAGTCAGTAGGAAGCTATCCGAAGATAGGTAGCTAGCTTATTCTAAGGAAACGCCTTTAGCTACTCAACTACCTTAGCTCATTTGATACCAGACAAGCACTAATTGGCTACCAGGGCGCTACTAGAATACTAAGATCAGATCGTCGGCTTCCTTACTCCTTTCATTTATAATAGGAGAAAAGAAAGGGGCTTATTAACCTAACTGAGAAGGAGACAGAATTTCTACTTTAATAATATTGTCCGCATGTCGTAAGTATTTCCCTTCTATCTCCCTTTCCTTCCAGCAGAAAGAGAGACAAGAGAGAAAGAGACTTGTAAAGCTCGTCTGCTTGCTCAAGGCTCAAACTTTCTCTATTAATATTCCTCGGCCGGCAAGCAAGTGATATACATGTTTTTCAAGCATGTTCTCATGATGGAGAACTCGGGTACAAAATTATGATATCTCGGGGTTTCCTCTCTCTAATATTATAGCGTTTTTTTGCTTTCATAAATCTTGAGCCAACTCAACAAAGAAAGAAAGGCGCAGCGGCCAAACCAACCCAGCGAGAGGCAGCTTTGAAAATGTCATGAAAGATTTGTGCTATATCCGAGATTCCGAGGTATTGAGACATTAACCACCCATGAAACACGGGATTTGCACTAAGGAACTGAAAAGGTTTCTCCAAAGCCGGTAAATTCAAAAGTTGACTTCAACAAAGGTCTCACCTCCTCCACTTTTGAGAGCTAATAGGCAGACTCTTACCCAACATTCTCACTTTAGAAATACAACTTTTTATTTCCTATCGAAGCAAGTTCTCTGTACAGCACATTGTTGCTTTTTCTGTGCTCTAGTAATGAAGGTCAGGACTTCTGGCTTTTAGCAGTCTTCTAAAATGTTGTTGTGCTTCATGAAGGGATGTCGAAAAAGTGGTTAGTCTTAATCCTTCTCTGCTTTTTTGACTTTCGTTTGATATCTCCGAATTTGACGAACTGGATTCCCGAATAGCAGAATGTCAATATAAAGAACATAGTACGTATCCGCCACAAGAAAAATTCCTAATATAGAAGTACTCTTAGCTTTCACAGTAGTGTGCTTGTGCTGCCTTTCCACCTTTCATAGCTTTCGATCTTTAAGATTGCTCCGCTAGGGCTTTACACCTTTCATAGTCTTTCCGCTTTCTTTTCATTGGGATTCATCCTGTTGACATAAATATCTTTCTTTCTCTTACACCTCTTTTACGCAGGCACCCATGCAATAGATAGTAGCAATTCTCCTCTCCTAAGTTTAGTAAAGTACCATAGGCCGATCAATAGCTTTTAATAGCACACTCCTATCCTAGCGAAGCAATTTTGGTTGACTATAAGTAGTAGGTGGCGGGTCAACTTTCGAAAGTAAACAAGTTTCGATCGGTGTGCTCCCTTACTTTATTCTAATTCATGAAGACTTAAGGAAGGATAAGAGAAATCTAGGTATACGGTTCTTTACCTTTGATTAGCATACCAAGGTAATATCATATTGATCATATTGATAGTATGCCCTTTTTAAGTGCTAGTTTTCGAGTTGTGTCTACCGAGCTGTAGTTGCTCAGGGAACGCCTTTGAAGAAAGAATACTAAGGCCTTTCCTTAAGCTTCCTTTCAGATATCATTTCGAGTAGCATAATTCACTCTAAGCAGCACACACTAGTGGAATTATTTTCTAGCGAAGCAAGCCCGCCTGGTGTGATTCACTCCCTAGCAGTCACTACTGAGCAGCACAGAAGCGTAGTGTGATGTAGCAGAGTGTGATATGAAGAAGAAGATTAGGCTTAGGTAAAGGATGAACAAGCCAATGATGGTACGAACCAGACAAGTGTGAACCAATACCACTTGGGACATCTCGTTAACTAAGCTATGAATCAGACATTTCATATGCACGCCTCTCTCATTAAAGAATCAAGAAGTTAGTCATGACATATTGATCTTCAGTACACTACGAGCAACTAGCTGAACTCTTCATTCGCATACCGCACAAGCTAAAAAAGAAAGGCTTGTAGACCTCCTCTGAGAGAAGAGAAGCTAGGTTCCTTCACTTTTCTCACTTAACTGGTGCATGCTACTTGTTCAGCATACCAAACGGACAAAGGAATATATAGAATAAATGAAACTCTATAAAATCTCTACATAAAAGAAAGCGTATTCGTTCATGTTTCATGAAAAGGTTTGCTAGGTTGTTAGCATAGCTGCTCTTCCTAAGTAAGCAAGTTGTAGATAAGGAAAGGAGTTGCCTGTCGTGTTGCGCGTAGCGTCTACTATGGGCGGGCATGACTGATCAGCTAGCTGCTCTGTCATTACTAGAAAGTCTTTCTTATTATGAGCTATGATAGGGAAGATGTGTGCTCGAAGTCTCCTTAGGTCTTGATTTAGTTGTGACTTCTTTTTTCCCAGCGAGTTACTCGTCGTTGTAGTTGTTGATGTTCCGAGCGGTGCTTCCTGTTTGTAAGATCCCTTTCTTGTCTTGTCCGGAAAGGATGTATGAAGTATTGGTCCGTAGCTGCCTTGCTTTTCTTCTTTCTTTTGTTTTCGAGTAGGTGCAGCTGAGGCAGGTACCAAGAGTCAAGAGACAACTTTTTTGTTTGAATAATAATATAGATTTAGACCTTCTCTACGGAATACATGTTGCATCTTGTCTCTTCTGCCAAACGAATGGATTTGTCATGCATTTGTTGCGAACTGCCGATACAAGCTGGCTTGCTAGGAAAACTCTTTTCTTCTTCTTATGATTGTTGCTTACTTTGTCCATTGAAGATTTCCAGGGTTCAATAGATAATTGGAAAATTCCTAAGATTCATAAAGATCAAATTTATCAAATATCAAAAATAAATTTTTAAGAACAGATTTTTCAATTAAAACCGAAGAAAGAGATATTCAACTTACAAAACCTTTCGAAATGATTCCTCTATTTTCCCAAAAAGCCTTATAAAAACACAGAGAAAAGAATTTAAAATATATACATATTGGTATAATCCAGGTAGGAATAAAACCTCTTTCAAAAGAAGGCTTAAATAATTCTATTTTGGCTATCTTAAGAGATACACGATTTAAAAATTTTGAAGATTCTTTGTTAAGTTCTATTGAGTCAAGTTTATGCACTAGACCAATATCTTTTGATTGATATCCAAATTTCACTATTTCTTTGAATGATAAAAATATTTTGCAGTCTCTCGTTTTACAAGTTAAAATTCATAACTATGAAATGATAGATGGATCGATACCAATAACTTTGATATTACGAGTTTATTATAAAGCTATGACTAGTGCTTTCTCTTCAAGAGTAAAAAATTCAAGCAAAAAAGGAGAAACACTTCTTCTTCAAAAAGATCTTTCTAGATTTAACTATGTTGTTCATAAATCTATTAAATGGAAAGATATAAATCTCCCAGATGAATGGGTTTACGATGGAATGGTTAAACTTTCTTTTATTAGAAACAATAACCAAGACCTCATCAACGATTGTTCTTGTGAATCTTCCTCCCTTTCCGAGACTATAGACTTAGGAAGAGTCTCAAATTTCTCAAGAGCCCCGAAATAGAGAAAGATCTTCAAAATTTCTGCCACGATTTTCAACATCTGATATTCCTAGTTCTGTTTTAAGAAATGTTTATTTTTGAACCCAAATTCCAAAACCTGTCTACATAGCAGAAAGTAATTTTTCACAAAATGAATTTTCCATAAAATCTGAGCCAACCAGTCCTACTTTTCCAGCAATCAGGGATAATATGCTAAACGAACTAAATGTTTTGGAAAACGAATTTCATATTAATAAAAAGTTTTTGAGAGATGATATCTACTGATAAAATAATACTCAAAAAGGCCTTGGTTTTTCAAAATCTTTTCTGAATATAGAACATTAATACAAGAAGAATTTTATAAATATCTTGAAAGAATCAAATGCAAGTCATGTTTTTCACTTAGTTTGAGAACTATGCGTTCGAAAAAGTATCAATTTTTCCTTCTCAAAATCTTCAAATCCTATTACTAACCGAAATAAAACTCCGGAGTGGGAAACTCTTGCAAATGGAAAAATTGTTCGTTCAAACCACCCCCTCTCCGAGGAATAAAGCTTGTATCGCTGGGAACGCCAATTGAAGCTATTCCTTATAAACTCCCACAAGAAGATTAAAAACAAACATTAGAAATATCATTGTTCAAAATAATTTTTCTAACACAAATCTTGGAACATTAAGCAAACAACTAGAAAAAATTGAGAAATCAATTCAAAGTCAAAAGATTGATCTTCAAACACGTCCCCCAGAAAATAAAAATAAAAACCCCATGTTCAAGAACGTCATATAATTTTCACCCCTGATCTAGAACAAATTCAACCAATTGAACAATCTATATTCAACTCATCTTCAATTTATGACTGGAATATTGACGGCATTTCTGAATACAACATCTTAAGTTTCCTTCAAAAAATAACAATGGCTGCAAACGCCTATAGAACCCAAGTAGGCAACCACGATAAAACAGTAGCTAAACTACTAATAGTTGGTTTTTCACGCCAACTTAAAGGATGGTGGGATAACTACCTAACACCTCAACAATGCATTGAAATATTAGATGTCGTAAAAAGAGATGAAGATAAATAGTCGATTCTAGATGAATTAGAAAACCCCCAACAAGATGTTGTAGCAACCCTAGTTATAGCCATAACCTTACATTTTATTGGAGATCCTTCGGTTCTCAGAGACAAAAACGCCGAATTTCTCTCAAATTTCAGATGCAAAAAACTAAGTGATTTTCAATGGTATAAAAATACTTTTCTTACGAGAGTTCTACTCCGTCACGATTCAAACAAACCCTTATGGAAAGAAAAAATTTCTTGTTGGCCTCCCTACTCTTTTAGGAGAAAATGTTAGAAATAAAATTAAAGAATCAAACGGAACCAAAATCAAAGATTATGACGGTTTCACATATGGAGAATTGATAAGTATTGTTCAACAAGAAGGTCTTCAAAATTTGTCAAGATCTAAAACTCCAAAAACATCTTAAATGAGAACTCAGAAAATCCAAAGTACAGTTAGGTTCTTTCTGTAAACAATTTGAAATAGACTTCCCTAAAAGAAGTAATTCTTGCCTAGGTGAACGTAGTAAGTCTTATTACTCCAAAAGTAAGTCGACAAAATCTTACTACCTCCAAAATAAAAGGTATTCAAGAACCCCTAAAGGTCCCAAACCTCTCAAAAACTCGTCTTGGCCAAAACAGCAGGAAACGTAAATTAAAAACATAAATGAGAACATAAATTAATTTAGGCGGTTAAACCAGCCATGAACTGAAATGAAAAATTTTAATTATGAAAGAGAATGCATTAAAATAAGATAAAACAAAGATGAAAATATGATTTATTAAAATATAAAAGCGGTTAAACTAGCCATTACAAAATACAAGATATTAAAAAGTTACTTAAGGAGATTGATTCAACGTTCAAAAGTTCCCGAGAGCAGGTAGTAGAAAGAGATGATGAAAGAAGGAAGATGGAGAATAGAATGAGAGGATGAGAGAATGAGAACTTGAAGATTACAAGCAAACCTATACTTATTTATATAGGAGTTTACAACCAACTATAAATTTGAAAATAAAAATATACATAAATGGGAAACATGATAAAATGAACTCATAAAAGTTTGTCTTCTTTTTACCAAGTGGTCTTCTTTTTATCATGGCTACATGTGATTAAACTTATATATCTTGGACTTATTTATTCTTTTTATTGATGTAGTTTGTCGGGAATTGATTCGGTAGAACGCACTGAAAGATCCTTCTTCGTAACAATGATTTTGTCGGTATTTGTATTATAGCAGAGAAAAATCATACTCCACTATTGCTGGATAAGTCATCATCTTCGTCGTCAAGTTCTGGGACATGTGAACCTGACTCACTTCCTGATTATTTTAATATCGTCGGTAGAAATTGTAACGAGATTGCCTTTATTTCTTCTTCTGTTTTTGCTGCTGCTAGCATGGCCAACATCTTGGATTTTTGTGCCAAAAATTGGGTTTTTTCTGGTGTTTGGTTTTGTGTTTGGAGAGGTGTCTGGCTTAAGGCTTTGAATAGATTTTGGATTTGTATTTTGATCCAGTCTGATATGTTGGAGGGATAAAGATTAGAGGGAATTTTGTACTTGTCCCACCACTTAACTTTGAATTTTCTTCTCAGAATGGGAATTGAATCTAGGGAGAATTCAAGATACCATGAGAAAACACACGAAAAGTGGAATTTGGAATGAAAAAGGGTTGAAGGAGGGAATTTCTTTTGGTCATTGGTTCGTATGAAATTGTCTTGGAAATTTTGGAAGGACTTTTGTATTTAGGGTTTGGAGATGTTTGTGACCGAAACAAAGTAGTTCCACTATATATTGAACCAATCAGGAAAGCACAAGAGGTGTCAAAAAAGATTAACCATGTATGTTTATGTCTAGGAGATTGGATTAAGAAAGAATTATACCAAACATGACAGTAGTCCAAGTAATTGAAAGAGATTTCCTAACAAGGGAGATCTTTTTCTATTTCATGAAAGTTTCACTACAAGAAAACAGACGAATTCCAATGAAACATTTCGTCCGAAATTCGTTGGGATAAGGCTATCCAGACGAATTTCCGACGAAACCGTTTCGTCGGTTCCATTTCGTCAGGAAAAAAAATTCGTCGGAATTTTCGACGAAATTCCGACGGACATTTTTCGACGAAATTCCGACGAAAGTAGCCGTGAGAAAACTCGTCGGAAATTCGTTGATAATAATTCCGACGAGATAATTTTGTGGGAAATAATTCCGATGAATTTCTGACAAAAACCGTTGTTGGCTCAAATTCCGACGACATGTTTCTTCGGGAAAAATTATGACGAAGTGATATCATTGGTAAAATATTCTGACGAAACAAATCGTCGGAATATTTTCCAGACGATATGATTCGTGGGAAATTTTAGAATTTCGTCGACCTCTATTCGTCGGGAATATCCGACGACAATATATTAACTAAAGTCCTTTTATATTTAATAAAAACTTTATATATTTTTTAAAAAATGTTACGTAATTTGTTTTAAACTTTTTTTTACTAAATATGTTATATATTTCTAAACCAACATTTTTATATATGATAAAAACTACATATTTTTTATTCAAAAACGTTTTATAATATAAACAAAATGTTAATTTCCTTAAAAAAACGTTTTATATATAGGGGGAACCATATATTTGGTTTTTTTGGTGCTTTGTTATGAATGAGGGTGGGTGGTATTTATAGGTGAAAATGAGCAGAAATTCTGACGAAATTCCAACAAATTACCGAAGAAATCATTTAAATATTGAACGGCTATATAAAATATCATAATTTTTTGTCATAATATTTTCCAGACGATATGATTCGTCGGAAATTTTAGAATTCCGACGACCTCTGTTCGTCGGGAATTACCGACGACAATATGTCGTCGGAAATATTAATTAAATAATTTTAATATATAAGAAATTTAATTATATGATTAATATTAATAAAAAATAAATATTACTATTATTTTGCAATAAAAAGTTTTAATATTACAAATAAAAATTAAAATTAAAATCATATTTATAAGTTTTACAAAAAAACATTAAATGCGATAAGAAAAAAACTAAAAGGATTCCGAAAACAGCTCTTTTATCTTTGCCAGAATGATCTCGTTCGTTTTCAGAGTCGTCGCAACTAAAGACGGGTTTTCCACCAGTTGTGTATGGATTGCCGCCAACTTTTCCATGATTGTAGCGTTTTGGGACTCTAAAGCTCATCTTTCTCCCTCAGCTTCTCCTAAAACTAGGGATCATGGTACGAAACTTGTGAAGAAGAAATCACATCGCGACGACCTAAATCGACCAGACGACTTTTTTTCCTTGTAGCCGCCTGAAATTTTTTTTTAATTTATTTTATACCTATTAATGAAAATAATTAATCAAAAATAAAAACTTTACTAAAAACGTTATATATTTCCAAACAAAAATTTTTATATATGATAAAAACTATAGATTTTTTATGAAAAAATGTTTCATAATATAAAGCAAATATTAATTTCCATTAAAAAAATTTATATATAGTATAAAATTTATATATTACAAAAGAACATAATATAAAATTTATAAAAATGTTAAATACAAAAACGTTATATATAAAAAAAATTATAATTTGCAAAAAAATTAACAACTCCTATATCCTAAAACTAAAAAATCCTCAAACTTTCTCAAACATTCAAATCCTAAAACTAACAAATCTTCAAATTTACTCAAACATTCAAATCCTAAAACTAACAAATCCATAACAAATTTAATCACCTAAATCTATGAAATCTAACAAAAATACACAAAAGTAATGAAAAAAGAAGAGGAAACTTATATGATTAATTGAAGAATGGGAGAAAGGTTATGTTCTTCTTGGTTGAGAGAGAGAGAGAGGAGTTCGATGGTTGAGAGAGAGGAGTTTGATGGTTGAGAGAAAGAGATAATGGGGAGAATAAGAGAATTGAGTTTNGGTGAAAAAGAGAATTGAATTTTTTTTAAGTGTAAATATTTCCGACGATAATATTTCGACGGTATTTCTTCAGAAATTCACTATAATAGGCGGTAAAGTAATTAAATAAGGCGCTTAGTTTTTACGCTAAAATTTTCACTTTCCGATGAAATTCCGAAGAAATATCAATTTCGTCAGTGATTCCGTCGGAAATATTTAGTAAATAATAATTAATACAATTAATTATAGTTTGACTTATGATTTTAAAAGGCATACTCCATTTTTTGTCGGAATTTTCCAACGAAATCCCGATGAAACTAGAATATTCCCTGCATGTCGTATGATTTTTCAGTCACAATTCGTCGTAAATTCATCAGGAAACGCATACAAATTTCTGACGAAATATGAAATATACATACAAATCTAGTTTAATTTGTCTGGAATATTCATGAATTTTATAATATTAAATTTGTTTTAAAATCCAAAATAAAACACAAATTCAAAATTATAATGATCAATCAAAGCCTTTTTTTAATCTTTTCAAAAAGATTAAATATTTTTAAATCTTTTAAAACCATTATCTTTTTAACCAACATTATAAGTTTTTACATTTAAACATCTCTCTTTCTTAAATTCTTAAGAACATAAAATATATTATATTATATATACATATATATATATATATTACTATGAAATTACATTTTTTTTATAAACGTCAATTTACTCAAAATCCAAAAAATATTTCTCACAAAATCAGCAATCGCGTCCACGCATTCTTCAGCCAAATTGTAATATGTCTTTATGGTTATCAATCTGCTTACAGATGATAAAGGTGAATGACCATCTCTGCATCCTTTGTACAATGGTTGTTTTTGCTGCAATTAACATACCAAAGAATCGCCTTGCTTCTAAGTTGGGTTCTTCCCATCCATCTTCTTCCTCAACTATTGAAGGTAAATTTTCTCTAAAAGCAACATTTATCATCTGAAAAGTACATATACCATAATCTACATCTGTGGTATGTTCTTCTAACCTATCCGACGTCCGGGGTTTGCTAGTATTACCATAATAAGTTTCTCCATGAAGATACCAAATCTTATAACTCTGCATAAACCCATTGATATATAAATGCTTCCAAACTTCATTCTTCTTAATATTCCTATTATTCTTACAAGAGGAGCATGAACATAACAACTTACGGGTTCGTATAGCTTCTGGTTGTCGCTGAGCCACCAAAAAGAATTTGCTAATACCATTTGCATATTTACCTGTAAGGAAATAAGTTGTCGGATCCATAGCAGGTTTATCCATCCACGAACGAAAATAATTAGGGGGAGCCATATATTTTGTTTTTTGGTGCTTTGTTGTGAATGAGGATGAGTTGTATTTATAGGTGAAAATGGACGGAATTTTCGACGAAATTCCGATGAATTACCGAAAAAATCATTTAAATATAGAACGGCTATGTAAACGGTCATAATTTTCGTTGGAATATTTTCCGTACGATATGATTCGTCGGAAATTTTATTGTGTAAATGGTGACCACTTTGAAGGAAAAGAATAAGGAGGAATATTACATTCCTGTTCATTCCATAAAAGTTTTACCATTTACACGTAATTTTTAACATCTATTGACTACACATAATTCCTTCTCATTCCTCTTTGTATGGGAGATTATAGAAGAAAAATGCTCTCCATTGTATTCTGCAAGGAACAAAATGGAAAATAATAAAAACTGGAAATAATCAATATATGTAAATTATAAGTATATAGAAAATTAACTTTTTGAAAAATCTCTTAAGCCTCTTTACCTTTTGACAAGTCTCACATTATGTGTATATATATATATATATATA
>OVAN01011243.1:0-14889 GCA_900406275.1 Anastatica hierochuntica
GTGTGTGTGTGCGTGTGTGTGTGTGCGTGTGTGTGCGTGTGTGTGCGTGTGTGTGTGCATATGTGTGTGGGTGTGCGTGTGTATGTGCGTGTGTGTGAGCGCGCGCGCGTGTGTGTGTGCGTGTTTGAAGTGTGTGCGTGCGTGTGTGCGTGTGTGCGTGCGCGTGCGTGTGCGCGCATGCGTGTGTGGGCGCGTGTGTGTGCGTGCTCGTGCGCGTGCGCACGCGTGTATGTGCATGTGAGTGTGCGTGCGTGTGCGTGTGCGTGTGCGAGCGTGTGTGTGTGTGTGTCTGTGTTCAATCTATCTCTATAGATCCTAAATATAAGAATGCAAGCGACTTCTCTCGTGTCTTAAGGGACTAAAGCAAAGGAACGTCATTTCCAATAGTAATGTGTCATCCACATACGTTACCAAAAAGGCTACTACGCTCCCGCTAGTCTTATTGTAAATGCATGGTTCTTCTTCATTTATAATGAAATCAAACTCTTTATCACTTCATTAAAATGAAGATTACAACTTTGTGATTCTTATTTCAGGCCAAAAATGGAACGATGAAGCTTGCATACTTTCCCAACGCTTTCAAGAACAGTGAAACGTTCAAGTTGTGTCATGTACACGAACGCACGCACACACGCGCGCACATACACACACGCGCGCGTGCGCGCGCGCACACACACACACATACACACGCGTACGCGCACACGCGCGCACACACACACTAGTTTATTTATCATATAAATAAAATCTTCAAAACTTTAAAATTATTTACACACACACACACATTAGTTTATTTATCATATAAATAAAATCTTCAAAACTTTATAAATATTTTGATCCAATTTTTTTAGGTGTATGATCTTGTAGGATCACATTATATTAGCAACATATTCATAATCCATAGATTATAAGAGGTCTCTAGAAAAATATTATAAACACCTACTATTATCCGATTTGTCGAAACTCGACACTAAAACTTTAAATAGAGTGAAGTACAAATGATTTTAGGACATTGCGAACTATCTCTCACTTGTACTCGAATCATCTCTTCCAATAATACCTTTGTCCGTATATCTTGGTATGACCATAAGTCAAGAAACGATTTCATCCTATTTTAGTCAAACCACGTTTATCAAATTTTGATTTATACTGTTTAGAAAACGGCTGACATTCACCTCGTTTGAGCATGACCATGCATTTCTTAGTATCAAATCTTCAATAGTCCTAGAGATATCTCTTCCGTTTTGTAGGTGGGATAAATTGATAGCTCCAGGGAAACCCAAGATTACACTGCAAGCCCATAGAAGTATGTTCTAGTGGTTCGGGATCGAATCCATAGAGACCAAAGGTAGCACGAAGAATTTCAGATAAATTAGCGGCCTAAAGTGAAAAAGATATCTTGTAAATGGTGCAATAAATCGAAATTTAGAAAGCAAGCAAGCAACAGTGGAGTTGTAATTCAATCAAAGAAGAATTGGGCAATGAGTATTCTCAGGGAAACATTTCATTGTTTATTCGAATTATTGACTAGGAAACATGTTTTAAACCGTCTTGAGCTCAAATACAATTGTAGAATTGATCTACTTTTGTAGTATCAATTCCCTATGTATTAGAAACCTCGAGACTAACTTCCGTCGACTCTCGGATTCTAATAATGCATTTTAAACAAGTTTGATAGGTTCACAATTCACTTAAACATCAACTTCCATTGGCTTAGATGAATTTCTCTTTTAGGATTCTTTCAGGCATTTAAACAAACACTTTCCAGGTGTTAAGCAATCTAAGATTAGAAACTAATTGATCAGTTTAATTTCATGCATTACGAACAACCCTAGATGAAGATCCAATTGATAATATCCCTAATCATACAATTCTATGTCAACAATTCATGAATCCCTATGCGAGAACCCTAAACCCAACGAATAAACTACTCACTCATGATCAGAGAAACAACATAATTCTAATCAAAGAGAGACATCATTGTATTGATCAATAAATAAAGAGTAAGGTTAAGAATTCTTCTCGGGTTCAAAGTACAGAAGATGATTATTTTCCTTAGGTTACAAATCTCTCTCTCTTCCTCTAAGAAAACTTAGAAAATAGCATAATGATATAGGAAATATGAGTTTAGGTTTTAGTTATGAAATCCGGTTCAAGATAAGTTCGGTTTGGTTTTTCGTAAAATTGGTCCGAGAAACGGGACAGGGATCGATTGATCTTGAGACAAGGATCGATCGATCCTTTTCCATCTGTTTGGATATTTCAACCTTTAAGAAAACTTCCTTCGATGCTTGAAAACCGTCCAAAATGCAATCTTTCCGCACATCCAAGCTCGATTCTCGTAAAACCACTATAGAACACAAATTCACGCCAAAGAGATCCGAATACATACTAAAAACCATAATTCTCGAGTAAAAATCGTAATAAAAAACCACTAAAATGCTAACACATCATAAATCCCCTATTGTTCCATCCATATTTCTTATACGCTTTACGATTGACGTTCGACAAAGTCAAAGTAAGCTAATCCATGTATAAGAAAGCATGATGAACTCATATCAAAGGAGTATACTTTATTAGTTGTAACAAGAAACTCTAATGATATCCATATGACAATGTTGTAGAGTTCTCATAGCAGGCTCGTATGATATTATGTTCTTCAACGCATCTATCTATGTGATTGACTTTAAATATAACATATCAGTGACTTCATGAAACTTAGTCATCAACAACCTCACATACTAGTCATTCATGTTTATTAATGTCCCTGCTTAATAACTTGACTACGGACCTCAATAATTTATATCATCTTTCCCTTATAGGGTTTAGGATTAAGTCATGTAATTGATGACCTATAAGAATGATATAAATTATTTTGGGATTATTATTCAATTATCCATTAACTAAATGATACTGAAAAAATTTCATTAATTTGAATTAAATCATATGTATGTAAACGTGAGCATCATATCTTAAAATAAAACCACTCACTTTTTTCAAGATCATATCTTGGTAAATCTTATGTCAATTTCCATGAACCATGCCTAGAACCATGCCATGAGACATTAGTAGAAAACCTTTTTTACAATCAAGCATTTTAAACCTAAGTACGATTTTATCAATATAAGTATGTTGACACACTCCAATAAGCTTGTTCAATCTATCTCTATAGATCCTAAATATAAGAATGCAAGCGACTTCTCCCATGTCTTAACGGACTAAAGCAAAGGAACGTCATTTCCAACAGTAATGTGTCATCCACATACGTTACCAAAAAGGCTACTGTGCTCCCACTAGTCTTATTGTAAATGTATGGTTCTTCTTCATTTATAATCAAATCAAACTCTTTATCACTTCATTAAAATGAAGATTACAACTTTGTGATTCTTACTTCAGGCCATAAATGGAACGATGAAGCTTGCATACCTTCCCAACGCTTTCAGGACCAGTGAAACGTTCAGGTTGTGTCATGTACATATCCTCTTCAAGATAACCATTAAGGAAAATAAATTCACATCCATTTACCATATCTCATAGTCATGTTAGGAAGTAGTAGCTAGGAGAATCTTCTGGAGAGTAGGTTTCATCATAGTCAATACCATGAATCTGTGTGAAACCCTTGGCTACCAATCTATCTTTTTATACCTGAACATTACCATCCATGTCCATTTTCCTCTTGAAAATCCATTTGCAACACAAAATTTTGACACCATCTGGCAAATCAACCAAAGTCCATACTTTGTTACCGGACATGAATTCCATTTTGAATTTAGCGGCTCCTAACAACTTATCTGAGTCGGGGTCACTCATCGCTTCCTCGTAGGATGTAGGTTCATCACTTTCTATCATCAACAAATAATGATGATCCATCACTAGTCTCCAAATATATTGGCTCAAGATGGCTCCTTTCGGACCTACGTACCTCAGCTTCCACAGACAACTCTTCTTAGATCCAACTAACGTTCTTCCCAAGAAGTTGGAACATCTTCTTGTGTTTCTCGAACTTCTTCGAGTACATCTCTACTCCCAATATTTTTCTTAGAAAGAAATCCTCTTTCCCTAAAGATACAATTTTGAGCAACAAACACTATGTTCTCAGTAGGATTGTAAAAGTAATAACCTTTGGTTTCTTTTGGATAACCAACGAAGTAGTACTTGTCAGATTTAGGTCCAAACTTATCAGTAATCAACCTTTTGACATAAGCTTCACAACCCCAAATCTTAAAAAAAGACAAGTTAGGAACCTTTCTTGTCCACATCTCTTACGGTGTCTTTTCAACTGATTTATATAGACATTTTTCAGCGTAAATGCATAAGTTTCTAGTGCATAGTCTAGAAGGATAATGGAAGATCTGCGTGACTCATCATTGATTGAACCATATCTAATAAATTTCGATTTCTCTTTTCAGATACACTATTCAACTAGGGTGTTCTATGAGGAGTGAGTTGTGAAAAAAATTTGCATTCTACGAGATGATCACTAAACATTTGCCCAAATATTCTCCTCCTCATTCAAATCAAAGGGCTTTATTTTCTTGCCAAGCTAATTTTGGACTTCATTCTAAAACTCTTTTAACTTTTCAAAAGATTCAGATTTATGTTTCGTTAAATAAACATAACCAAATCTATTGAAGTTATTAGTAAATGTGATGAAATACTGGAAGTTTCCTCTGGCGTTTATGCTCATCGATCCATATACATCTGTATATATGAGTCCCAATAAGTTACTAATTTTTCACTGTGTCTAGTAAAAAAAGCCTTTTTCATTTTTCCAACAAACAAGTTCGTACTTTTCATATGATTCATAATCAAATGAGTTCAAAATTCAATCATGAAGCTTTTGAATGCGCTTCTCATTTATGTGGCCTAAATAACAATGTAGAGAAAAGTTGG
Source organism: Anastatica hierochuntica (assembly GCA_900406275.1). Taxonomy (NCBI): domain Eukaryota; kingdom Viridiplantae; phylum Streptophyta; class Magnoliopsida; order Brassicales; family Brassicaceae; genus Anastatica; species Anastatica hierochuntica. The sequence goes on from OVAN01011243.1 coordinate 4,891, forward strand.
ATTTGAGTCGTTATACTTAAATATTTTGGTACTAATGTTATAGACTGGCATGTTTTGATTAAGAACAAAAATTTCATTATCTAACGGAACGCTACCATAGAATCACTACAAGAAAACACGCGAAATTGCGAGGAAAACTTTTTCTAGCAAATTTGCAAGGAAATTGCGACCAATATGCTATGGAAAATAAATTGGTCACAATTTCTTCGCACATTTGCGATGAAATTGCTAGGAACATTTTGTTGTGGCAAATTTGCGAAGAATTTGCTACGGTAAAGCGACTTATAGTGATTTCGTCGCAATTCCCTAGCAATATTTGCGAGGAAATAGCACCCACAACCGAAAATTAGGTTTAAATTGCAAGGAACGGTATTTCTTCGCAAATTTGCGAGGAAATTGCGACGATATAGCGACTGATTGTGATTTTGTCACCATTTCCAAGCAATATTTGCGACAAAATAACGACCACAAGGGAAAATGCGGTTGAATGATTTTCTGGTGTGAAAAACATTTGCTAGGGCATAAGTTGTTGCAAATCAGTCGCAAAATTTTCCTATATATACAACTCCACACTCTCCCCATTTCATTCACAATCATCAAACAATAAAAAGTTAAGAAAAATCGGAAAAAAATGTAGAGTTGGGAGTCTGACATTTTCACCGTACGAGGATGGATGTATAGGTGCAGAGATCCTGTTACTGGCGAAGTAACAAAAGAGTACCGAGACGGTTTGCGCGAATTCATCTATCAAGCGACAAACAACTCTCTTGCGCAAGGGCACAATAAAATCTTCTGCCCTTGTGTGAAATGTCATAACGAAAAGTATATTTTAATTGACACCGTGAAGAAACATTTATATAATAGAGGGTTTACCCCAAAATACTATCTATGGGCTTCTCATGGGGAAAGTTGTAATGTTGAAGAAGGTAGTAGCTCTAGTCATGGAAACCTAAGAACTAGTGGTCATACGGAGCATGAAATAGAAAATAGATTTCATGATATGGTTACAAATGCATTTCAGAATACATCAAATGCATGTCATCAAGAAAATGCAACATTTGTTAATGTTCCAAATTATGAGGAACCGAACATTGATGCAAAACAATTTTATGATATGTTAGACGCTGCTAATCAACCTATCTACGATGGATGTAGAGAAGGTATGTCTAAATTATCATTGGCATCTAGGATGATGACAATTAAAAGTGATTACAACTTACCTGAGAAATGCATGGATGCATGGACATATTTGTTTAAAGAGTATTTGCCTGCAGATAATAATTCGGCTGAGTTTTATTACGCAATTCAGAAATTAGTTTCTAGTCTTGGGTTATTATCCCAAATGATTGATGTATGCATCGACAATTGTATGATATATTGGAAAGATGATGAAAAGTTGCAGGAGTGTCTCTTTTATGGGAAACCGATATATCAATCTACAACTGGACGTACTCGCGTACCATTTCAGCGGATGTGGTACTTTCCAATCACCGACAGGCTGAAGCGACTATATCTTTCAGAAAAGACCGTGGCTGCAATGAGATGGCATGCAGAACATAGAACCGGGAATGAAGAGATTACACATCCGTCAGACGCGAAAGCATGGAAACACTTTCAGTTGGTATACCCTGATTTTTCTAACGAGTGCAGAAATGTGTATCTTGGTTTCTGTACAGATGGGTCCAGTCCTTTCGGAATGTCAGGTAGAAACTACTCCTTGTGGCCTATCGTTTTGACCCCTTACAATCTCTCACCCGAGATGTGCATGCAGAGGGAATTTCTGTTCATGAGCATTTTAGTGCCCGGACCTAAGCACCCGAAGAAATCTTTAGAATTTTTCCTTCAACCTCTCATCCAAGAGCTGCAGCAGTTGTGGTTTGCAGGTGTTCGTACGTTCGACCAATCACAACAGAGGAACTTTAAGATGCGGGCGACACTTATGTGGAAGATTAGCGACTTTCCCGCATATGGAATGCTATCTGGTTGGACAACTCATAGAACGTTATCATGTCCTTACTGTGCACATCAATCTGAAGCATTTCAACTTAAGCACGGACGTAAACCTTACTGGTTTGATTGTCATCGTCGATTTCTGCCGATGTCCCATCCTTACATGAGGAACAGGAAATTGTTCAAGAAGAACAGAGTTGTGAAGCTTCCTCCCCCAGTTTACATGAGTGATGACGATGTGTTGGAGAAGATTGCCTATTACGGTGCTCAAGAAACAGTGAAGTGGGGGGGGGGGGAAATTGGCACACCAAACAGAACATGCCTGATGGATATTTGNTTGGAAATTCACAATTGGAATAAAGAGAGCATCTTTTGGGAGCTCCCATAATGGAAAGATCAATTGGTTCGACACAATCTTGACGTGATACACATCAAGAAAAACTTTTTAAGTAATATCATGCACACGCTTCTGAACGTGGAGGGCAAGACGAAAGACAATGTCAAGTCTAGACGTGATTTGGTTGACATTTTTGCTCGGAGCGATTTGCATATTAAAAGAGATGGAAAGTTACCAGTGTTTGCCTTCCGATTAACAGAAGAAGCAAAGAGAGCACTATTTGATTGGGCAAAATCTTCCGCAAAATTTCCAGATGGTTATGTCTCAAATTTCTCAAGGTGCGTTGAACATGGACAAAAATTTTCTGGCATGAAAAGCCACGATTGCCATGTATTTATGCAACGACTCTTACCTTTTGCTCGTCGTAATTTCCTCGCAAATGATTACCCTAAACCCTAAACCGTCAACCTTGTAATTAATATACATTAATTAAACATATTGCGACAAATTTGCGATGAATTTGCGACGAGGAGTCGCAAATTCCTCGCAAAGTAAATCCTAAACCCTAAAGCCTACACCTAAAACCCTAAACCATAACCCGTACACCTTAAACCCTAATCATCAAACAATGAACACTAAACCCTAAACCGTGCAATCTAAACCCTAAACCCTAAATCATAAATCCTAAACTACGAAAAGTCACACGAAACAACCGGTTATCTAAATGGTTCTTCTAGCAGTACATAAAAACAGAATAAAACGCTAACATGTTTGAGGTCTAGTTAAACAAAAAGTCAACTTTACCTTATAATTAATGTTACTTTACATAAAAGAGTTCGGATGAGCATTCGAACTCATGCATATTTTTTCGCGATATGATCGATTATCTTAATAAAAATTATAACGCAGATTACATAGTAGTTATCTGCATTTCAAACATACGAGAACCACGAAACCGTAAAACCGTAAACCCTAAACATTGTAATTAATACTAATGTATATAATCAATAACAAATTGCGACGAATCTGCGACAATTTCTCGCAATTTCGTCGAAATTATTGCGAAAAAATTGCGAGGAATCGTCGCAGATTCGTCGCAATTTTTGGCGGGTGTAATTAATTTAGTTGGTTTATCATAAATTTCACCAAAATTTGCGAGGAATTTACGACGATTCCTCGCAATTTCCTCGCAATATTTTGGCGGGTGTAATTAATTTACGCGGTTTATCGTAAATTTCATTAAAATTTGAGAGGAAATTGCGAGGAATCGTCGGAAATTCCTCGAAAATTTTGGAGCCAAAACGAAAACAAAAGCGGTAAAAACACAAAAATTTCGAGAAAATTGCGACAAATTGCGAGGAAACAAAAATATATATATATATACCCCCACCACTTCTTTCCCTCCTCACTCGCAAATCACTAACTCTCTCTCTCTCTAAAAAACACTTCTAATCACAAATCCTCTCAATTCTCTATGGATCAAAATCAATTTAATGTAAGTTTTTACCTTATTTGTGTAATATTAGTTAGTATAGAAAGATACAAAAGGTTTAGATAGTAATTAGGTGTTATAGTTAGTAGATTTAGGTGGTTTATAAGTAAATAGTAGAAAGTTCGGTAATGAAACGTACAACGCAATTTTTCCCAAACTTCACCCCCGGTGACCTCCCGGGACATTCTGATAGTCTTTTTTAAATTTTTAATTTAAAATTCATATTTATTTAATTATATACGAATTTGATTTATTTTTTCAGGTTCGACGATGACGGAAAGGTCGCGCAGAAAGTCACCAAGATCTTCCAACGTTACTTCAGGGGGCCTTACACAAGCATTAGCAAGGTTCCTCAGTCCATTCTCGATGCATCGTTCATTCTCGACGCATGGTTCAATGCGTTCATCGTAAATAATTTTTTTAAATTTTAATTTAATTTTTAACTATTAAATATTTAACGTTTGCTTTTTTCAGCAATCGTACAATTGGGACCGCAGTCACGACGAACGGATGAGAGAGACATTGGAGAACAAAATGAAAGACCGCCTCGGAGACCAAGCCCATCGATGGAAGAAGAAATGGGCACGACTGGGGGTCGAGCAAGGGAAGCCATATTGGATGGACAATGACGTCTGGCTCCTGCTAGTCGTGCATTGAGAGGGGGAGAAGCACATCAACAGGAGCCACCAGTGCTCCACGGCCCGGAAAAACCCTGAGATGCAGAGTGCGGAGCCGAGGCATACAGCCGATCGTGATTCCTTCAAGGCCAAGGCCCGAAAAATCGTAAGTATTTAAATTTTAAAAATTATTATAATTAAAAAATTATATGATTTAAATAGGTTATAAAAAAACTAAACATTTTAAATATTTTATAAACGATTTAATAATGTAAATAATTTGTTAAATAAGGCTAAGGATGGTGCCGACTTTCCCTATCTTCTAGCCGTGCTAGAAGAGACGAAGAAGAAGTCGGACGGCACCTTCCTAGATGCGAAGTCCGAGCGGCTCGCGGTCGATGTCTGTCGCCGGATCGACGAGGTGGAGATTACCCTTTCGATGGAGTGCGATAGCTCCGTCCAGTCTACGGGTCTTTCCTATTTCGAGAAGAACAAGATCTTCGCCGAGGTTAGTAGTAATTAATTTTAATACAGAATTTGGTTTTTTAAATTATTTAATATGTTTACTAACGATTCTTTTTTTCAGTAGTTTGCTCCATGGTCGAGAGGCCGGTTTTTTTTGGTGTTGGGTCTCTCCAGTCAGAGGCCTCTTCAGCGGCAGCCGGTTTTCAGCATCCAGGCGGCTACATGGAGTCACTCGAGGAGAAGCTGAAGAGAGTCGAGGAGGAGCTTCAGGTGGCTCGCGAGGAGGTCACTGTTTTTCGGTTGAAGATGGTCGAGTACGAGCAGCAGATTAGTACCCACTCTCGCCTTTTTGATTGGATTGCGCAGAAGGACTCCGAGTTCGCTTAGTTCGCCTCTGATGTTCAGCAGGAGGCGAGAATTGCGAGGAATTACGACGAAATTGCGAGAATTCAGAATCTTTTTGTCACAATTTGGTCGCAATATTTTGCGTTTTCAGATTTTCTCGCAAATTGTTTGCTTTGTTTTGGTAGCAATTTCCTCGCAAATTTGCGACTGAAATGCGGCTAAACTTTTCTCTCGCAAATTTGCGAGGAAATTGCAACCTAAGGTAATTTGCGAGTAACGAGTAACGATTGCCTCATTTTCCTCGCAATTTCGTCGCAAAACTCCATTTGCTAGGAAATTGCGACGAGATGCTTCCGCGCAATCGTCGTTATTTCTTGTAGTGTATATTATCATAATTGAACGAACAACATTTGTTCTTGATCAAAAATTCAAAACCTCCAATGTCTAAACATAGAATTGAGATGATATTGTTGTTTATAGCAGGTACATAGTATTCTTGAGTTATAAAATCATGCCTTAAGGTAAAGACAAATGATATGTTCATACGTCTAGGGCAGTAACCTTTGCTCAATTAGCAACACATAGGTCTACTTGCACTTTTTCTAAAGTTCTACCGTTGGGTAGACCATTCATATATTGTACAAATATGAACACCGCAATCGGTATTCAACTAAAAAGTTGAACTCAAAGTAGTAACATTTACTTCTATAACATCGAATATACTCGGCTCGGGGTTCATAATATTATAACTCCAATATTAGAACATTCATTATATTTATCGGGGTTCGAGTATATCTGGATATCACAGTAAAAAGATTATCTGAATTTGGTCGAGGTTTCTGAGCACTTCAAGTATCGTGCTTCTATCAATAACCACACATACACAAATTGGATCGGATCGGATCGGATCGGAATGCTAGCGTCGTTAGGATCGAATCTCAAAAATTAGAAAAACAATTTTGTTTCTGTTCAATTTTAGGGTTCGGCCATTTCACATTTGTCTCGTAAAAGATCTTCTCTCGATCGAATGTCTAATTTATTTTATGTACCTAATATAAACCGACATCAATGAATGTCGTAATAACAACAATGTACCTAATTTATGTACCTTATATTTTATTTTATGTACCTAATTTATTTTATGTACCTTATATTTTATGTACAAACGTAATAACAACAATGTGCCAAGCCCAATTATCACTTTGTCGTTACTAGTAAACAGAAGACCAAAATATTGTGACTATTAAGCATTTAAACCGATAAATAAGTTCCAAATCAAATTGTTTTTTTTATTTAAAGCCAAATAAAATTGTTATATATATATATATATATATATATATATATATATAAAAACACATTTTTTTTAACGTCTAAAATCGATTTTATTGATGATAATGTGATACAAAACGCGAATACATCAAATCCAGACCACAAATCAGAACGTAATGTAGATACAGAGACACATGAATACAACCATTCTTCGCAAATAAGGGAAATCGGAACAATTTCGATGATGTAGTGAAAACTTCTGTTATATCCCCCCTTCATATACTTGAGATTGGCTAACAACATATAGCTGAGACTCCAAAAAGTCTTTGGCATTACCTTAATGACATTATTTGGTTTTGATGTCGTTGTAGGTGTTTCTCAATCTTTATCGCAATTGAATTGTAACTTGGTTGATGTATCATGTCGTTTCCTAACCGTCCATTGCCTATGCGGTTTCATCTTGATCATCAAAACATACCCCTCCTCAACGCTATAAATCCATGGTGGTTTCCTTGGCGGTCTTCGTTTCCACAACAAATCCAAATTGAACAACCAAATTTTGATGCCCAAATCGAGATCATGAACTGGATTTAATGAATGGATTTTATAATGGTTGTGCTTTGTAATCGTCCATAACTTTTCCATCGCCATAGAGAAGTTATCTTGTCGGTGGTTGTCTGAGTCATCACGAAGCGAGGAAATCGACAACGTGGGGATGAAACAAAAATTGTGGGTGACTTGAAGATGATGTCCCACGATCTTGAAAGAAGAAATCTCAACTGGAAACCGCCGGCGAGGAGAATATCGGCGAGATCGCCGTGAAAATCGTTTTACCGTCGCAATTGCCATTGTCTTTTTCTCTTTATATTTAGATGATGATGAAGAAAAAGACGAAGCGTTGCACAACAAAACAACGAAGGAGAGTACAGAGAGAATACATGTCTTGTGGTCACAACCGCCTGTGGCAAATCTTTCTCCTTTGGGTTGAACATCAATGGAGAATATATGTAACCCATCATGCTTAACCCATACGGGTTTCTCCGCAATCATATCTTCTTAATTCAAAACTTAAACCCGAATAGAAGAAATCAATAGTAATCCATCAATGGAGAATCTAAATCACAGCGAGACAAATGAGAAAACTAGGGCGGAAGAACTTTTAGTGATGACCGTACGAAATCACCATTTTTGCGCTTCCAGAACCATAGGCGTCGGGGAGACTCGGTAACTTAAATTTTTGTATTTTTTTAATTCATATATAAACACATTTATATATGTATATTATTTATTATTTTATTATCATATAAATAAATATTTAAAACATTAAGTATAAATTAACAACAGATTCATAATTCATATTATATAAGTTTTTAACAAAACTGTAACGACCCCGATGCGAGGGAATCAAAATGCTCCAATTGGTATCGCCAAAACCGGAGCAAACTTCACCAACCGGTCAATAATTTATCGCTTCTAATTTTTACCTGCAGAACAACCAAAAGGGAAAATGGAGAAAAAGAGAGGGTTGAGTGCCTTTTCAAACAAGCCACTCAGTGAGGACGGACTCGACTCCGCCTCACCCGCTACCCGCCTAACCCCGGAAGACTAGAACTAGACCACAACCCCTAAAAAAACACAGAAGGCACTTAGTGTGCCGCGCAAGCAACTACCATAACAAAAAAAACCTTTGAAACGATTTCTAACCTACTAGACGCTTCTTTTAAGATTTTAGAAAAAACTTTTCCTAGAGCTAACACCAACAAGGGCCCTTCGGCTGCCTCCCACCCCGACACGTTCTCCCTCATATGATCCCACTACCCCGAAGGTAACAGGTTCTCAGACATCAGGCTCAACTTTCACGACTAACCCAGACCCTACACAACGATCCGGAACTGCCCCTTCCTCCGGGTTGTTAGGGCCAAGGAATTTCTTTCATAACCCGGGACCCGCAGTCCGAGGAATTCATTTCGTTGTGCCCCGACCTTTTGCTTATGTAGCTCATCCGATGCACTTCCCACTCCAGCTTCTTGCTCTCTTCAGTTCAGCTGGTCAGGGACCCGGTGTCCCCATCAACCATCTAGCTTATTCAGCGCTGCTGATGGATACACAAACTCCTCCTCCGGCATCGGGGTAGGGCAGACCACACGCTTAACACAAAATCTACAGAAGGCTCCGCGCCTAACTGTAGAAGACATTCGTTTTACTACTCCTAGAGAAATTTTGTGTAATTCTCAAACAATACCGGTTTAGGCCTATTCCTTTTTATTAACGACTCTAGGTTCTCGCAGTGCACGTTCTAGCCTAGGCTCGACTTAGCAACCTAGCAAGTAATCACACTTAGGCGTATAAGACTTTATGTCATATCAATCCATAATACATACATCGTGCCGAGACTTATAGCTCGACACTGGCTGATACTCCAATCCTAGCCTAACGAAATTAGACTAATACCGAATGAAACGGGGACGAGAACTCCTCACCTTGGCCTAATGGTCTGATAGCTGCCGTGGTCGACAACCTCCACTCCCATCACTGGGACTTCGCGGGTATCCTCGGTAACGTTTTGTCTTCCCCGGCTCGATCCTTTGCCAACCTCCTTCTCACCTGAACCGAAACCTTCCCCTTGATTACCCAAAGCAGATCTTCCCTCAAAAGAGGATGAACCCTGAAAGGTAAATCGGTTAGTCCTCTAAACCGGAAATCCTGCCTAAAAAGGAAACTTAATATTTACAGAAACTTGCTATAAATAGTAGATGCCCTAAAAGGAATTTTTCTAAAAGGAAAGTTACTAAAAACAGAAATCTGCCCTAAATGAAAACTTTCCTAAAAAGGAAACTTTCCGAAAGTGAAAACTTTCTAAAAATGGAAACCTGCCATTTCAGGAAAGTTCCTAAAAGTGGAAAGTTCCGAAAGCCAGAAGCTCACCGAGGTGGAAGACTCCTGAACCGCATCTTCCGGGTTCTGGTCTTCTTCACCAACACCGGTTCCCGAAGAGTCTACCTGGTGGACACTCTCTCGTCATGCGCCCGGATTCACCGCACTTGAAGCAAGCGCCTTCTTCACGGCTTTGAGCGACTCTTCTACTTTTACCGGCTCTTCTCTGGACCGGTTCCGGGAACCTTCCGCTTCAGCTTCCCAACATTGATGCATGGTAGATCCAAAGAATAGTGCAGCTCCATCTTCTGGTTTAGCCTCTCCGGTTTGGTTTCTGATCTGGTTACTTCTTCGGTTTGATGTGATTCCTTGGTTTGATTCCCTGGTCTGGTTAACTCCCCAGTTTGGACTGAATTGGTTTCCGGTTCGGTTTTCGCGGTTTCCTCGTTCTCCAAGAAACCGAAAACCCTAATCCCTCGAACACCTACTGACATGCGCCGCAAGTCATCACCGCCTCCTAGGGTTTTCCCCAAAACTGAGCCACCATCACCGCCTCCCGCTCCGGTCACGCCTCTTCCACCATCGATCATCCACCCTGGAGACACTACAAGAAACAGGAGGAATTGCGAGGAAGGTTTTACTCGCAATTC
>OVAN01011244.1:0-14888 GCA_900406275.1 Anastatica hierochuntica
CCTCACTCACCTTCTTTCGGCTGGAAAAGCATCTTTTCCACAAAGGATCTAATTAGGCAAGGGATACGGATACGTATCAGCTCTGGGATAAATACAGCAGTCTGGCAGGATCCATGGATTCCCGATATAAACCCGCGTCCAGCACGAGGCCCGGGTCAAACATGGCATCCAGGGCTACAGGTCTACCAATTGATAGATCCAGCAACCAGGACTTGGCATCTACCTTTATTACAAGAAAATTTCCATCCAGAGGATGTCGAATTGATTCAGGGTATCCATCCAAGTCGTACATTAACACACGACGAATTGGTATGGCATTATACGAAATCGGGTCAATACACGGTTAAGTCTGGTTATAAAATCTTGACCTCCGGAGAGATAACGCGAATTAATAATAATGGTTGGGGTCCCAGCTTGGTGGCTTTAAAAGCTCACGCCTGGAATTTAAAATGCCCGTTGAAGATGCAACATCTCATTTGGCAGATTCTCACTGGAAATTTAGCGGTAACCACAAAAATATCTCATAGGGGCATCCGGTGTGCCACACAATGTCAACGGTGTGGTGTTGCGGAGGAAACCATTAATCATGTATTTTTTGAATGCATCTCCCTGGCTAATATTTGGCAATTTTGCAAGGACCCAGATAATAGAGTGGAATTCCCTTCGAGGTCCATTTATACTAATCTGGATTATCTGTTCTGGCGGAACCCTCTGAAAAGTTATGAAAGGAATAACGCTGACATGTTCCCATGGGTGCTATGGCTAATATGGAAAGCAAGGAATGATAAAGTCTTTCAAGGGACCCAAACGGATGCGTGTTTGCTCATTAAGAATGCGGAGACTGATTACCAAACTTGGAAAGATGCGCAAATTTCGTCCGCCCCCGAAGAGGAACGCCTCTCCGGGGATCTTCCCGTCTTTGATGGCTTGGTTTGCCGGTTAGATGGATCTTTGAAACAATCTGATCTTAATTTGGGTCTTGGTTGGATCTGCTCAGATTCCGACAACAGGGTACTTTTGATGGGGGACGATGTCAACGTAGGAGTCTCTCGCCTCTCCATTCAGAGTTGGAAGCCTTGCTCTGGGCAATGCTGGAAATTCATAGTCGACGGATAAGTTGTCACCGTTTTCAGACCGACTGTGCAGAGCTTCTCAAAATGATTCAATACCCGGACGACTGGCCAGCTTTTTACAATCAACTTCAGGAGTATCACCAACTTCGAAGTCAGTTCCAAGACTTCTCTCTGTCCCATATCCCGCGCACGGCGAACACACAAGCAGACCGTTTGGCTCGTGGATCTCGTTCTTTTATTTCCGATTTTAGTTACGTAGATTCTTCTCTGCCACCTTGGCTTACAAGATTGGAGGACAACGCTTGATTAATGTGTGGTTGACAAAAAAAAAAGAATTGTCTACTATTTTGTCGGCTTTGAGTAAAAGCATGCAACTTATTATTGTCGAAAAAATTTAACCTTAAAATCGATTATTTTCTTTTAAAAATATGTAAAACTGGTCCATTTTTCTATCTACATTATGGCCTTCCAAAACTCAGGAGGAGTATACCTATTAACTTTGATGAATCTAGAATCGAGCAAGAGAAATGGAAAAGAAGATTCAAGAACAAAAAGTTATTTTCTTATTAATCTTCTTAACAAACTTTACACTATATGTTTAGCTCATTAAATACATCATAAAATAGCTTAACCAATCTAACAAACTATCGGTTAACTGAGTGTATCAAACCATTCAATAAACCAAATAAATCGAACAAATTCTACAACTCCAATAGGCCCCCTTAAGTCTTTACCAACAAAGTGTCTGGTTGGAGGTAAAGACTTGACAAAGACATCCTTTGAAGCAGAGAATGGAAAGGACTGGGCTGGAAAGGCTTCATTAAGATGTCTGCCAGCTGGTTATTAGTAGAAACATGAATGGTTTTGAGGAATCCTGACTTGATGTGATCACGAGTAGTATGACAATCGACTTCCGCATGCTTGGTACGTCCGTGAAAAACAAGATTGGTAGCCAAGTGGATTGCGGACTTACTGTCACAGAATAATTTGGTAGGAGAAACAACCTTGAGCTTCATATCTTTGAGTAGCTAATTAAGCCAAACAAGCTCACAACATGCCAAAGCCATGTTGCTCCTGTACTCAGCATATGTGCTGCTGCGACCACATCTTGTTTCTTAGATTTCCAAGAAACAAGAGACTTGTCAAGGAACATACACATTCCAGTGATGGATCTGCGTGTATCCTTGCAAGTAGCCCAATCTGCATTCGGGAAATCATTGAGAAAAAGATCTAAATCTGCATAATACATCAAACCTTGTCCTGGGTTTGCCTTAATGTATCTCAAAACTCTATGAGCAGCCTGTAAATGCGCATCAGTAGGAGATGATAATAACTGACTCAAGTTGTTAACAACAAATATAATATCTGGCATAGTCACTGTGAGATACAACAACCTACCAATTAAAGCTCTGTAAACTTTAGGATTTTGTAAAGGAGTACCAAGATCCTTGGTGAGATCCATTGGAATGGAAGCTAGTTTGCAACCAAGCATACCATAATCTTCTAAAAGAGACAGAGCATATTTTCTTTGGCAAAGAGAGATACCTTCTGCAGATCTAGCAGTCTCCAATCCAAGAAAGAAATGAGCCTGACCAAGGTCTTTGACTTTGAAAGCAGCTCCTAATAACTCCTTGAAATGAAACACTTTAGAATCACTGTTGCTAGCCAAGAGGATATCATCAACATAGACCATAACAGTTATAAAATAGGATCTTGTGATCTTGACAAAATATTGTCTGAAGGAGACTGAATAAAGCCAGCAGTAAGCAAAACAATACACAAATGATGGTACCATTGTGTTGATGCCTGCTTAGGACCAGAAAATGACTTCTTCATTCTACAAACTGGATTAGGAGGCAGAACCTGACCAGGTGGTGGAGTGTATCCTTGTGGCAAACTCATAAAGATTTCTTCTTCTAACTCACCATTCAGAAATGCATTTGCCACATCCATTTGTGTCAAACTCCAACCTTGGATAGAAGCAAATCCAAGAATCAACTTCACACTCTTCAGTTTAGCAATAGGAGAGAAGGTGTCAATGTAATCAATTCCTTCTGTTGCGTATATCCTTTAGCCACTAATCGTGCTTTATATCTTTCTACAGAATCATATGAATTAAACTTCACTTTGAAGACCCATTTATAGCCAATAACATGTTTACCAGGAGGTAAAGATTCCACATCCCAAGTACCACTGTCCTCAAGAGCATATAATTCTAGATTATAAGCCTTTTTGCAATTTTCAGAAGTCATGGCTTGAGAAAAACTGGTGGGTTCAGATTCAATAGTGTAAGAAAAGATGTAAGACTGGAAAAGTGGTGTAAGTTTATCATAAGATAGGACAGAAGAAAGAGGATATGGTGTTTTGTAAGGAATAGGGGATATGGTGTTTTGTAAGGAATGGGAGGAAATGGTGAAAGGATCTGTATTTGCGGATAAGGAAGAACAATGATACTCAGAAAGATAACCAGAAGCTCTAGTTTGTCTCTTAGGCCTAGCATTATGGAGAGAAACTATATCAGGGTCAAGATTCACAGGACATTGTGTGTTAGATGTAGTACTAGGTGTGTGATCCTGAGAATCTACATGAACAGAATCCTGAGTGTCTATATGAATGAGTTCCTAATTATCTAAATGATGAGAAGAAGATGCAGCATCAGTAATAAATAAAGGAGTAGGTAAAAGCAATATTGTATTAGGGAAGATATCAACAGAAGAGTCAACCACATTATTGTTTTTGAATGGAAAAATATTTTCATGAAAAATAACATTCCTAGAGATTGAAATGGAATTGACTCTATATCTAAGACTTTATATCCTTTAAAACCAGAGGGATAGCCAAGAAAAACACATGGTTTAACACGAGAAGAAAACTTGTGTTTGTCCTTGACATAAGTAGAAACATAGCATAAAGAACCAAAAGTTCTAAGAAAAGCATAGTTAGGTTGCTTCCCAGTTAAAACTTCAAGAGGAGATTTGTTTGAAAGAAATGGTGATGTCAAACGATTGATAAGAAATACAGAGGTAAGAACACAATCACTCCAATACGGCAAAGGGACATTGGATTGAAAAAGTAAGGCTCTTGCAACATTTAAAAGATGTTGATGCTTACGCTCAACTACTGAGTTTTGTCCTTGTCCTTGACATAAGTAGAAAACTTGTGTTCGTCCTTGACATAAGTAAAACATAGCATAAAGAACCAAAAGTGCTAAGAAAAGCATAGTTAGGTTGTTTCCCAGTTAAAACTTCAAGAAGAGATTTGTTGAAAGCAATGGTGATGGCAAACGATTGATAAGAAATACAGAGGTAAGAACACAATCACTCCAATATTGCAAAGGAACGTTGGATTGAAAAAGTAAGGCTCTTGCAACATTCAAAAGATGTTGATGCTTACGCTCAACTACTGAATTTTGTTGAGGCGTGTAAGCACAAGAATGAAAATGAAAAAGATCATGTTTTTGAACTAAGTCAGTAAAAGCAAGTTCTGGAGCATTATCTGTTCTAATGGCCTTAACTTTGACACCATACTAAGTTAAAACATGTTACAAAAACACTGGAAATATAGCAGAAACATCCTTTTTATATTTCAACATGTAAATCCATGTCACACGACTGCAATCATCCACAATAGACAAAAAATATTTGTAGCCTTCTATTGATTCTATATGAAAAGGACCCCATATATCTAAATGTAGCAAATCAAAAGGCTTAGCAGTAAGGTTATTCTTAAACTCATAAGGTAATCCTTTCTACTTTGCTAAAGAACAGATACTACAATGATCATGTGAAACTTGTTTAGAGATGGGTAAAACAGAAACTAACTGTTGTAACTTTGCAGGTAAAGGATGACCTAATCTTTGGTGCCATGTATGACCATCAACAAGAACAGAAGCACACAAGGACTCAACTGGAGGAGATGATACAGAAGGGGATTCATTCTCAAGAATGTATAGATTTTGTTGAAGTTGACCCCTCCCAATCATCCAGCCCCGAGTAAGGTCCTGTATTAAACAACCAATAGGATAGAACGAGAAGCACAAAACAAAGTCTTTGCTAAATAGCGTACACTAATGAGATTGAAGCAAAAGTTAGGAACATGCAAAACATTATGCAGTGGTAAGATGAATGGTGCCTGTATTATTGATAGGGACTCTAGTACTATTAGGCAAGGGCACTGTAATTCCTGAAATAGGTACTATTTCTATAAATAATGCTAAACCTTAACAAACGTGACTAGAAGCTCCACTATCTATTATCCAAGAATCATGAGAGAGTAAAGATTGTAAAGTGGATAAGCATTGGTTTTGAAAAGCGAGTATGTTATTTTCATATTTAAGACTTGTAGATGGAAAGGGGATAATACCATATTTAGATTGAGCAGTCATGACTCCATGTTATGTTATAGTTGGCTTGCAAGAAGGAACTACACTTTCTTGAATCTGTGAGACTTGAGAGGCTTGAACATGTTTACTAAACTGAGCAAGGAAGTCTTGTATCTCAGATGGTGTAAAATTCTGCAGACTTGGTAATATATTCCCATTATGAGTTGGGAAAGGAGCATGAGTAGGTAACAATGCTTGAGATTGATATAAATTTGGTGGAGCAGGATACACCATGGGATAATCATTTGCATCTGAATGAACATTTGCTACAACATTTGTCTTAGAGAAAGATGGTTGCTGAGCATTGCTTCCCAATTGAGGATGATTTGGAGACTGATTTTTGAAGTAACCTCTTCCATTAGTCTTGTATCCTGGTGGAAAACCATGGACCTTGAAACACTTTTGTACTGTGTGACCAAGCTTTCCACAGTGTGTACATATAGGCCTTTGATACGACTTGTTTGTGTTGTAAGATGCTACATAAGAACTATTATCTCCTTGTACAACATGTGTAGATTTATCTTGATCATTCAATGAACCAGAAGCTTGAAACACTACATTGTCAACACGAGTTCGTGGCCTAATTGTCTTTTGCCTTTCATCTTGTGTCAACGTATTAAAGGCTTCTTCTATAGTCGAAATTGGTTTTAACATTAGAATGTATCTCCTTATTTGTTCATAGGATTCATTCAACCCATGAGGAACTTTGTCACCTTGGTCCTTTGCTGCAGAAGCTCCCATTTTGATGTTGCAGAACATTCACATTTACCACAAGTATAAACTGACAATTCAACATAGTTCTTGTGCTCTTCCCAAAGAGTAACCAGCTTAGTAAAGTAGGTCGATATATCCGGAGAACCTTGTTCAATCTTACTCAAACGTCGTTCTATATCAAAGACTCTAGGTGCATCATCTTGCTTAAACCTAAACAAGAGATTCTTCCAAATTCCCTCAGCGGTGGATATGAACAACTAGCTTTGACCAATCTTCTTAGACACTAAGTTCATTAACCAAGTTGCTACAATATCGCTACAACAAGACCACGCACCTGATTCGTGATGACCTTCTGGTGGTTTAGAGATAGTGCCATCGATAAATCCCAGTTTGTTCCTTACATTAAGTGCCATTCGTACAAATCTTCTCCAAGAATGGAAATCGGAAGCTGTTGTGAGTCGATCTTAAACCAAAACTAAGCCAGCGTGATCATTACTATGAAGATAATCTGGATTTTCATAGAAATCATTTGGAATTTGAGCTGATCCAGTTCGTGATGTCGCCGAAGTTGTATCTACAAAATTTATTCGGAATTTAACCCGCGCGAATGCGTGAGATCATATTTTTTTGATATAAAATTATTATATAGCTTCAAGTTGTAAATTTATAGTTAAAACTAAATATTTTTGGTGTTTGTTAAGTTTAAATCCGAGGTGAATTAAATGATACATTTTTATAGTAGTATCCGTCTCATTTAACCTGCAGCATTATCCTAATTTTTCTTTTAAAATAAATTTCAACAAAAACTATTTATGATAAACTATTAGTTATTTATATATTATAATTAAAATAATTTTCTTAGCTTTTTTGTATTTATACTTTTATTTTTTCAAAAAATCAATAGTTTCTTTATTATACACCAATATTATATTCAAAGGTATATTATTTATTTTGAAACCTATTTTGTTTTAGATTATTTTAAAATAATCATTGTAAAAAAATGATTTGTTCACTTATTTTTAAAATAACTATATTTTTTGGTGATTTTTTTAAAAAGATATCATGAGAATCTAAAATGAGATTTTTTCATTTTACAAACATGATTTAGTTTTTTTTTGTATTATATATTGTTTCTAATGGCATTTGAAGTAAATTCTTACAAACTAAATGTTACTTATCTAAATGTACTTCTCAAATAATAATATAAAGACCATATTTAGGATTTAACCCGCGTTATACGCGGGATCATGTTTTATTAGTATTTTATGATAAATTTAAATTTAAATAAAATTTTAAATTCACAACATAAATTTGTACATTTTTAATTAGAGTTAAATATTTCGGTATTGGTGAAAGTATTTAATCTTTGGTAAACTAAATAATACCTTATTTTTACAATAAAATTAGTCTCAATAACTCGTTATAGACCGAATCATAATTTTCTTTTTAATAAATTTGAATTAAAAATACAGTGAAGAAAATTATAGTTTTTAATTAAAATTATGTTTTAGAAACAATTACGTTTAAAATAGTATTAAAGACAATTATGTTTTGTGTTCGTATTAATTTAATATCTTTTACTTTTTATATATTACGAAAATATAAACTATTTGAGATTTTAATTATGTTTTAAATAACTAATTATATATCAATATTATATAACTAAAGTATATTGTTTAGTTTAAATATATTTTATTTTTAATTATTTTCAAAGTAATAAGTTTAAGAGATTAAATAAGTTTTAAGATTCATTTACTTATTTAAATAATAATATTTATTTTGATAGATTTAAACAATGTAAAGAGAATTTTGATAAGTGGTTACATAATTTATTTGTTTTGTTTAATTATAGATTTCTATATATCTTTTAAAACCTATGATATCTTTAATTAAATTTTATCTATTTTTTCTAATGGCATTTGATGTAATTTTTATAAACTTAAGGTTATTATTCTAAATGTACTTCTCAAATAATAATATAGAGACTCTCCATGTGTTGACACATAAATAATTTTGTGTTTAGATTATCAATACTATAAAAACACTTGAGACTCTCCATGTGTTGACACATAAACAATTTTTTGTAATGAGAAAGTGACACGTAATCCAAATATTAAAATTGACGAACCAATCAAAATAAAACATGAACTATATAGATATGTCATACATGTAGATATATACATTTCAATATGAACTATATAGACCAAACTAATTTTCAATATGAACTATATAGACTTGTATTCACATATATGCAAAAAATGTATATACTACGTTTTTTATAATTTCTATTTTATAGCTATCACTCGATTTATTTTACTGCATAAAAATATTTGAACTTTCGTTTGTTTTATATTGCAATCTTAAATTAAATCATATATTATAAATAATTATAAATTATAGTTTTAAAATCTAGAAATCAAACTTCATTCAAAAATTAGAAATTATATTATTAAATCATATGACACTAGAAAATATATTTGGTTAGCGTTTATTGAGTCATAAATAAAAAATAAGATAGAAGTTTGAAAACAATTTACAATTTTAGTATCCATCTCTTCTATTATAAAAATGGTTACGCGGTTAACAATTTATGATTCCTATGGTTAATGAATTTTGTAAATTAAATTTTTAAATGTGATGTTTTGTTATTTTTATCGTATATTGGTACAAACTATAAATAATTAAATTTCATAATATTTTTAGCCATATAAAAATTCTAACATTTATGAAGTACCTATGATATAAATTAAGTTATTCTACAATTTTCTATGTTTTAATGCTCACTGATAAAATTTTAGTTTATTGCTAATTTTATTTTTGATATATCCGTTATTAAAGATGCATATATAGTAAAAATAACATGATTTTTTTTATGTTTTATACAAATTTATATCTATTTCTTCTATGCTTTTAAACTCTTGTGCTCATTAACAAAAATAACCCGCAACATCATGCATGTATTATTATTATTATTATTTTGGTCACGAAATCTTGGCCCAAAAGGAAGAGTGAGAGGAACGACATAGTTTTGGGAGGATCGCAGAAATAAGTGAGAGAGAGATTTGCTATTTAAGTTGTATGAGACCTTTATTGTGTTTCATGCTATTTTTGTTGTGTGTGGATCAACGGTGGGTTGATAGTGAGATCTCAGATCTGAGAGAGAAGCTCAGGTGCTGAGGTTTTATCTTCGTTATCGGAGTTGCAATCGGATGATTATTACCAATATAACGTGAGATCTTATAGTTTGGTACACGAAACTTAACATTTGGTGCGTTTGTGACAACGACGAATTTCGCGATGATGAATCCACACCAAGATGTTCATGGATCGACAATCAAGGCGTCGCCCTCAACTCCATCACCTCTGAAAGGGTTAGATGATATTTTTCGTCGCTTGGAGGAGCTCGATTTCAACCAAAAAAGTATGGAATCGCGTTTAGAAGCAAAGATCGACGTCAAACTGGATATTAAGTTGGGTTCCTTGGAACAAAAACTTGAATCGTTGATATCTTCTAAGTTGGATCGGTGATTCAAAGCTCAAAACCCATTTGTGACTCAGAAATCAGCTGGGGAATCGAGTCATGGAATAGGATTGGCTCGTGAGGATGATCGACGTTTTCGTCGTGGGTTGGTGAACAATCGTGATAGCTTGGTGGTAAGAGTTGAGATGCCAATCTTTGAGAGTTTGGATACGTTTGGTTGGCTTACAAAGGTGGAGAGGTTTTTTCGTTTGGGGGCGTATGGAGAAGATAATAAGCTCGATTTGATCTCTATGAGCTTAGATGGAGATGCGTTTAGTTGGTTCAATTATGAGATCACTCGACATCCTTTTGTCTCATGGGAACAGTTTAAGAAACGTCTTTTGCAGCGTTTTGGTGGGATACATACACGGGGGCCGAGCCAAGCTTTGTTCTGTATTGCTCAAACTGGAACTGTTTTGGAGTAATGTCATGAGTTTGAGGATTTAACAGCACAAGTGACTAGTTTAACGGAGGAACAGTTGGAGGGTATCTTCTTATATGGGTTAAAACCGGAGATGAGAGCAATGGTTTTGATGATGAAACCGCATGATTTGGCTGAGATGATTGTTGTTGCCTTATCTATGGAATCAAAGGCTTTGACTAGAGTAGTAAGTAAAGAGCTTCATCTGGCTGCAACTAGTTCCAAACTTCACTCTGTCTCTTCTCGTACAACTCCTTGGAGGACTAAGACAATTCTCACTGAACCGAGTAAGGCCTCTAAATCATCAGGCAGTACAGTGAGACCTAAACTACATTGTTCTGATGCGGATTTGGATGAGAAATGTTGCAAAGGGTTGTGTTTCAAGTGTGATGCTAAATGGTTTCGGGGTCATGTTTGTCCAAACAGAGCTTTACAACTTATGACAGTGGTGAACGGTTATGAAATGGAGGTGTTAGATCATAATATGGTGGAACAAAATGTTGAAGATAATGTGCCTGAACAATCGTTGATGGAGATATCGTTACAATCTTTTTTGGGTTTATCGGATCCTACACCAACAAAGATTCAGGGGGTTTTCCACAAGTTAAAAGTCGTTGTTATGTTGGACAGTGGGGCATCTCATAACTTTATAACACCAGAGTTGGTTCACAAGGCTAAGATGAAACTGCTTTATAACGATAAGCTCTCTGTGAGGTTGGGAGCGGGAGTTACAGTGTTTGGTCTGGGTATATGTTAGGGTATTCAGTTTTGAGTATAAAATCTTGATTTTACCGCTGAATTTATTGCCTTAGAGTTGGGTGGTGCTGATGTGGTGTTGGGGATGCAGTGGTTACGGACTCTGGGGGTGTGTATTGTGGATTGGGAACACCATGAGTTAACTTGTATGTACAAGGGCAGACAGGTGACGTTGTGTGGTGATCCATCTTTGAACAGAGGGGCTAAATTGTCTCAACCTTTGCAATAGGCCATTGCATTTCAGTCTGAATATGGTGCATCGCTCCTCTGTGATAACAATGTTGTGGCCCCATTTCATAATGTGGTTTTGAAGGAGATTAGAGAAGTGTTATTGAAGTATGAAAGGGTGTTTCGTGAACCTGAAGGATTACCGCCGATAAGAGGTAGGGAACACTCTATTACTCTCCTACCAGGTACTGGACCTATAAGTGTGAGACCATATTATTACTCACATATTCACAAAGAAGTTATGGAAGAGCAGGTGAAAGGTTACTTCGCTTCGGGCACAGTTAGACCAAGCAAAAGTCCTTTCTCTAGCCCGGTTTTGTTGGTGAAGAAAAAGGATGGTTCATGGCGATTTTGTGTTGACTTTCGTGCTTTAACCAGAGTAACGATGGCGGATAAGTTCCCCATTCCTGTCATTGATGAGTTATTAGATGAATTGCATGGTGCTATGATCTTTTCTAAGTTGGATTTAAGGACCAGATATCATCAAATTTGCATGAAGGAAGATGATATTCCTAAGACAACTTTTCGCACTAGTGAAGGACACTATGAGTTTGTTGTTTTGCCTTTTGGTTTGACAAATGCGCCAGCAACATTTCAGTCCTTAATGAATGAGATCTTCAAGCCTTTCTTACGCAAGTTTGTTTTGGTGTTTTGTGATGATATACTCATCTATAGTCGAAGTGTGGAGGATCATGTGCACCATTTATCGTTGGTTTTACAAGTATTGGCTGATCAAAGCTTGTTTGCTAATGGTAAGAAGTGTTTATTTGGTCAGGAGCAAGTTGACTATCTTGGTCATGTGATATCAGCTAAGGGGTCGCTACCGAGCAAGCTAAAACCTAAGCAATAATTAACTGGTTAGTGCCGAGAAATATCAAAGATTTGAGGGGTTTCTTGGGACTTATGGGATATTATCGCAGCTTTGTGGAAGGTTATGAAATGTTAGCTAAGCCTTTGACTAAACTACTACGAAAGGATCAATTCTCTTGGTCTGATGAAGCGCAAAAGGAATTCTTGATATTAAAGAAAGCAATGACCTCTGTTCCGGTGTTAGCAGTACCAGACTTTGAAAGTGTGTTTGTCGTGGAAGCAGATGCCTCTAGCATTGGGTTGGGGGTGATACTCATGCAAAACAAAAGGCCAATAACATTTTTTTAGTCATGGTTTGACCCCTCGTGAGCAATTGAAGCTAATTTATGAAAGAGAATTAATGGTTATTGTTTTGGCTGATCAAAAATGGAGACACTATTTGTTGGGAAGGAAGTTTGTAGTCCACACCGATCAGAAAAGTTTGAAATACTTGTTGGAACAACAAGAGGTGAATATGGAATATCGAAAATGGCTCATTCGACTATTGGGTTATGATTTTGACATCCTTTATAAATCAGGTATTGACAATAAAGCGGCGGATGGTCTTTCTCGGATTTATCATGGGAATTTCTCTAACATTTCTGGCACACTTCTGGCTCTCACAGTCCCTCGGGTGCTACAAATGCAAGACATGTATAAAGAAATTGCAGAGGACGCTAAGATTCAGTCTATGGTACGTCAGATTAAGGAAGGTACAGAACATGTTAATGGCTTTTCTGTAGTTGATGAGAAATTATGGTTCAAGAACATATTGGTCATACCTTCCAAGTCTAAGGTTATTCCTCTTATCCTCCATGAGTATCATAACAACGTCCAAGGGGGACATTCCAGAGTTCTTAAGATCTTGAAACGCATTCAGCTCTCCTTTTAATGGAAAGGTATGTATGGGGATGTTCAAAAACATGTAGATGCTTGTGAAACTTGTCAAACACAAAAGTATTCCACTCTATCTCCAGCTGGACTACTTTAGCCTCTTCCTATACCCACACACATTTGGGAAGATTTGACTTTGGATTTCATTACGGGTTTACCAACTTCACAAGGAGTTAATACAGTCTTAGTGGTGGTTGATCGTTTGAGAAAATGTGCTCATTTCATTGGGTTGAAGCACCCTTACAATGCCTCGGACGTAGCTGCTAAATTTGACAGTGAAATAATATGGTTACACGGTTGTCCTGCTTCTTTGGTATCGGATAAGGACAGCATTTTCCTCAGTGATTTTTGGAAGGAACATTTCAAGGTTATTGGGAAACGGCTGAACTATAGTACCGCGTATCATCTTCAATCGGATGGGAAAACAGAGGTGCTCAATTGGTGTTTGGAAACGTATCTTCGATGTTCTGCATCTTCTCACCCTCGGACTTGGTATAAGTATCTCTCATGGGCTGAATTATGGTACAATTCCTCGTACCATACTTCTATCAAGACAACTCCTTTCCGTGTAGTTTATGGTCATGATCCACCTCCTATTATATGGTTTGAAAATGGGAGTACACGTAATTATGAGCTGGAGGTAGAAATGAGAGAAAGAGATGCAATGTTGCAGCGGGTGAAGCATGATCTTTCTCATGCGCAGGAGTTGATGAAAAGAAATGTCGATAAACACTGGCGACAGTTGGAGTTTGAGGTGGGAATGCATGTGTATTTGAAGCTCAAACCATATAGACAACAATCGGTTTCGCAGCGATGGTTTCCTAAGCTTGCTGCTCGGTTCTTTGGTCCTTTTCCAATTGTCGAAAGAATTGGCAAGGTAGCGTATAAGTTGCTACTACCAGTGGGGACTAAGATTCACCTGGTTTTTCATATTTCTCAGCTGAAAGAAGCCATTGGTCCGGGTACACAGGTCTCGCCACTACCAGAGACATTGTCTGAGGTTGAAGATTGGGTAATTGATTCAGAGGGGATTCTCGATACCAGGTATAATGCCACCGGCCATTTGGAGCTTTTAGTAGAGTGGAAGGGTCGTCCGAG
Organism: Anastatica hierochuntica; assembly: GCA_900406275.1. Classification (NCBI taxonomy): domain Eukaryota; kingdom Viridiplantae; phylum Streptophyta; class Magnoliopsida; order Brassicales; family Brassicaceae; genus Anastatica; species Anastatica hierochuntica. Next base: position 13,935 of record OVAN01011244.1, read on the forward strand.
ACATGATAAAACATGGCACTTGGCCTCAGATTTGATTCAGCAATTCTCACATCTAAAGCGTGAGGACAAGCTTCTTAAAGGGGGGAGTATTGATAAGCCTTTAAGGGCTTACTTCTACAAGAAGAAACAGAATGGAGCAAAACAGAGCAATGAGAGGCAGAGTTTGAATGATAAGAGTGGAGTTGTGGGCCTGTGTTAATTACAAACGAAGAAGTCTTGGCTCAAAAGAAAGAGTGAGAGGAACTACATAGTTTTGGGAGGCTCGCAGAAATAAGTGAGAGAGAGATTTGGTATTTAAGTTGTTTGAGATCTTTATTGTTTTTCATGCTATTTGTGTTGTGTGTGGATCAACGGTGCGTTGATAGTGAGATCTTAGATCTGAGAGAGAATTGTAATCGGACGATTATTATCAATATAATGTGAGATCTTATAGTTTGGTACACGAAGCTTAACATATTCATGAATAAATTGTTAGTTGTAAAGATTACACATGCAATATATGTGCCCGAGAACTTGGGTTCTTATATTGGGTTCTTATATAACTAAGAGGAAACCATTAACATTACAATAGAGAATTCATGTTTATTTTTTTGTCAATTGTTTATATTAATTTAAAACGGCTCGAAATTTTAAACTGATAGTACAGAGTTTATATTGTTAGTAGAAGACATAAATGAGTTTACAATAGTGAATAAATGTATGTGTTCCATCCCAATTAAATCTCACTAGGGGTTTGTTCCGCGCTACGCGCGGATTATGTGTATATATATTGTTATTTTAGAAGTTGTTATTGGAATTTGGCTTCGAAATTTAGATTTTAGTTCTCACTCAATTTCATTTTGTTTCTATAAATTATATGCAAGGATTTGAAAATAGTAGAGAGTATGACTGTGTGGGTAAGTATTAAGGTGTGGATAAGTGTTAATAATAGATTTGTCCTTTTTGATTCTACTC
>OVAN01011245.1:0-14886 GCA_900406275.1 Anastatica hierochuntica
GTTGAGCCTTGACCATATTTTTGGTATGATCAGATACATTTTTCCCAAACATCACCGATGACTTATCAAAATTGATCCTCTGCCCAGAGGCATCCCTATAGACTTGTAGGAGTTCCTTAATGGCATTACACTGTGGTACCTCCGCTTTACAAAAGAGAAGGCTGTCATCCGCAAAGAGTAAATGAGAAATTGGCGGGCTCCGTTGGGTGATTTGAATCCCCATTAGGGCGTGATCCCTCTCCATCCGCTTAATATTGGCGATAAGAACTTCCGTACAAATAATGAAAAGATACGGGGACAGAGGATCCTCCTGCCGGAGACCTCTCTGCGGAGTAAAAACCTCTGTCGGTCTACCATTAAAAAGGATTTTATAAGATACCGACCTGACACACCACATTAACCATGAAATCCATACTGGGCCGAAGCCCAATTTTTGCATAACCGCTTCGAGAAAGGACCATTCAATACAGTCATAGGCTTTACTCATATCCGTTTTTATGGCCATAAAGTCATATCGACATTTCTGATTAGTCCGCAGGCCATGGAACATCTCTTGCGCAATAAGAATATTATCCGTGATGAGCCTTCCGGCCACAAAGGCCGACTATATCTCCGAAATAACTGACGGTAGCAGCTTCCTGAGATGCAAGCATAATACTTTCGAGATAAATTTGTAGCCCACATGCATAAACTGATTGGCTTAAGTTTCAACATCCTTTTAGGTTGTTCCTTCTTTGGGATTAAGCAAATGTTTGTGGCATTCAGTCGTGCATCAAAACTACCTGTCCGAAAGAAATCCTTTACGAGCTTAACCAAATCATCCTTTAGAACCCCCCAATATCGTTGAAAAAAGAGAGCAGTCATTCCATCCGGCCCTGGGGCTTTCTCCGGATGCATTGCAAACAGGGCAGACCGCACTTCCACCTCCGTTATATCTCTAATCAGGAGTTGGTTCATATGATCCGTAATAATTGGTTGGACATTCTCAAGTTCCCGAGATAGGTCACTTGTCGCCGTGGCTTTAAACAGATCATTAAAATACCCAACCGCTATTTTACCCATTCTTTCCGGTGACTCCTCCCAATTACCCTGTGGATCGAATAACCCGGAGATTCGGTTACGGACCCGCCTTTGTTTTGTTGAGGCATGGAAGAATTTTGTATTATGATCCCCCTCCTTTAGCCATAAATTTCTACTTTTTTGTTTCCAGAAAATCTCCTCATCCTTGTAGGCTTGTTGGAGTTTCGTCTTAATTTCGACAATGGTAGCCGAAGAGACCGAATCATCATTCTGAGCTTCCTCCAATTGAGCCTTCAGAATATCGATTGAATCTCTTCCCGGTGGCACATTATTTTTTCGCCACCACGAGATAGAGTTTCTATAATTCTGAATTTTGTCCACAAAAGCCGGTTCACGAAAATTCCGCGTACATTGCCAACCTCTAGCGATGACCTCCGCAAAACCTTCCTTGCCTATCCATCTTTTGTCAAACCTAAAATTTTGGAAGTATTTTTCCATTTTATAATTAAACTTAAGAAGTATTGGCCGGTGATCAGAGCCAATTCTCGCCAGATATTCCACTTTAGAATGCCTAAATACATTATGCCAATCCTCATTCCCTACTGCTTTGTCCAACTTGCATCGGACAGTCTGATTACCATGCGTTCCTTTCCAAGAGAGCTGATCTCCCGCACATGGAAACTCCGTCATTCCACAATGTTGGAGCATTTGATTAAAGGGGACGAAAGATGCTGCGGAACGCATTTTCCCACCTTTGTTCTCATTGTTTCTAGTTAATTCATTTAAGTCACCTATGATCAACCAAGGTGTTGTCCGTTGCTCTCCTATTTCTATCAATTTATCCCAAACTTTATACCGGTTTGAAGCAACCGATTCCCCGTAAACGAAAGAGATCGCAACCTTATAACCATATATCGTCGCAGAAACATCAATAATGCGATTACTTGAATAAAGAAATTGTAGATTTATTTCATTATTGTAGAAAAGAGCCAAACCACCACTAGATCCTATCGGGTCAACCGTGTACAAATTATTAAAACCAAAATTAAATTGAAACTTTTTTAAACTAAAAGCAGACTGTTTGGTCTCTGATAGAAATACAATATCAGGCCGAAATTTATTCCAAAGATCACAAAAAGTATCAGGTGTCAAGTCTCCCCCCAAGCCTTGAAAATTCCAGCTAAGAATTTTCACGGATGAGCCGGTGGAATCAGGGGAGCCACCATTCCTTTTTTCATTCTTGTGGATGGCATCGAACCCTTCGTGCCACCTTTAGCCTCGATCCTCTCCTTCTTGGTCCCTGCAAGACCAGATAGCAACATATTAGGAGGTTGTGATTTCCTCGTACTTTTCCGCGATACATCTCTGTGCTTATGAGGCGAAACCAACACCAACATATTCAACTTTTTAAAATTAATTCCCTGAAGCTTGGCGGGACTCCTAGTATACTTAGCCATATTACTATTCCTTTTTTCCAAAGTAAAATCACCTAAGTCCTTAGAAATCCTTTCAATACCCATTGTAAGCAAAGAACCAGAACTTGTACCTTTATCGCAAGAGCCATTAGTGTCTCCAGGATCTGCAGTATCCTCCGTTATGGGCTCATGAACAAAAGTATTCCCCGGCGGAGCCTGTATCGCCGACCCATTATTTTCCACCAGGCCATTATCTTCCTGATCCTTTATTGGACTAACCAGACCCAAAACAGTGTTCCCATTAAGTACAGGGTCTGGCTCTACCAATTCACCCTCTTCAGCCTGAATTTCCGCACTCGCCCCGAAGCTCTCCGTCATCAATATGTCATCACGACCACCTCCATCATCCGTAGCCAAAGCAATGGCTTTACCTTTATCAAGACTAGTACCTACCTGATCTGGGAAAGCTACATTGACCACTTGTGGACCCTTTTGATTTTCACCTAGTGAATAAAGCGGTTTCGGTCAAGAAGAAGAACCTGTACTCTTTGGCCGATATGAAAGAGCAGATGGCCGAGAAGAACCACCCTTGTGACTCTTCACCCTCTGGTCGCGGTACTGACCCTCTGTCCCACCACGCTTCGAAACTTTCTTAGCATAAGACTCCTTAGTTCCATGCTTACCGGTATAACTCCCAACGCGGCCATGAGATTCACCCTCCAAAGTATCTATGAGATCCAAATCAAGAGCTCTTTTAACTGGGAGCCTCCGGGAAGGCTGACCCTCTCGTGGTTTTGCATCTCTCTGGTTTGGACAATCACCAGCAACATGGGAGCCTCCATCGCGTGCTCTGCGTGTGACTAGTAGGTCCGGGCAGACTGCAACATCATGCGTAAGGTGGAAGGGGGTGACCTTGGGAGTGGTAAGTTCCCAAGCGTAAGACTATCCATCCTTTGAATCTCCGGATTCATAAGCCGACCAATCAACGTTAGAGAGAATTGTTGTACCCGCCTAGCAATCCCCGCCAAGGACAACCTCACTGTCTCGGTCCGAACCACACCCTTAGCAGCTACAACCTGAGCCATTGCCTGAGAAACCGTTAACTCCACAGTAAGAAGAAGGGTATGAGACCACACAACCCTTGTACTAGCAGATAGTATATGTCGCCTCACAGAGAGAATACTAAAGTAAACCAAATGAGAAGAGAATGATGATGAGATGTGCCCTAATACCGCTACCTCCAGAGTCTTATATAGATGACCACAGACAATGGGATCCTCGTGATTCTCGGAGTATAGAAAGGAGAAACAAGATTTGTGATAATAAATCCCAAAACTCGGACTCACCAAATCTGGCCACAAACAGCAGTCACAGCCACAATCTCCGGAAGCCAGAAAGAGGTATTGCAACCACAACAAGAGATCCGCATGATACTTCTTGCCAAAACTCATCACGGCGCTATCCCACAAGAAGATGCTCATTAAACCAAACGGATCCACAATCAATCCCAATCCCCAGCGATCCCAAGCGATCTTCAAACCCGATCTGACCTTCCTTATTTGATTCCCACGAAATCGAAAGATCCATCCAAAAGTTGGAGCCGATCGCAAACCGAAATCAAACCTCCCATCCAAAATGGAAAGCAAAATCCCCTCACAGATCCTAGCTGCCTCATGTCGCCATAATACCCCCAAATCTCCCTGAACCACCGATGACGGGAGCATCACCGCCGCCAGCAGCCCTAGAAGAAACCTATCGCCATTTACTAGAAGTTTTTCTAATTGTAAAATCTTTTTATATAGTAAATAATCATATCAATTATAAATCCGATTATCATATAAAAATTAGAACTTATAACGTAAGCATTATATAAGAAAATGATTCTTTTATAACATAATATATAGAGGGATATTTATACTTTCAAAGTTTCACTTTTTTAATATTAGAAAAATATGAATGTGGTGAAAAAAAGTATGAATGTTATTTCACTTATCAACCGAATAATAATATTATTTGATTTCTTCATATATTTTTAATATAGATTTATTGGAACTGTAAATTAAATTGAATTCAAAATATATTAACTTTCCATATAATTTGAATAATTAAAATTTAAAAAGTATCTTTTGATTTATGGTCAATATGTAATATATTAAGAATTTATTAAATTTCCATTTATCGTAGACTTTGATTCGGGTTCGGTTGAAATCTTTGAGATTTTGATTCAATTCAGATACCCGTTTAAATTATATAGAAAAATAATAAAACCAAAAATACCTAATCCAAAATCCATTTTTTCAGATAAGGGTATTTTCTTAAACTGTAGTTATTTTTGGATATTAAATCTAAAAATAACCAATATAGTTAAATATATAACCGTAGTTAGGTATTTTTGGGTATTTGAAATAATTCGGTTTTGGTTGAAGACGGTTTCCTTTTTTGGATACTTAAATTTTTCATCCGTGCAGATATTTTACCCGTTATAGTACGGATTCGGTATCAATTTTTTGTTCAAGTTTACTTTGATTATTTGGATACATGCATTTTTTCCACATCTATTTACACCCGCGAATTCGCGGAGAGTCACCTAGTTAATGTTATACCTAGATTTTGATCCGCACTTTAAAAACGCGGTATTCATTTTTTGGTATAATTTAATACCAAAAGAGATTTAAAGATGATTATATGAATTTTTATTATAAATAAACTATTGTAAAAAACAAATACTTTTATTATTGAAATGAATTAACGATATGAATTGTCACAAAATGAAATTAATTTATCCTACTATATACTTATATCACATACTAAAAAAGGATATGATTAAAGTTTTTATATCGTTATTTCTTATTGTAGAACTCATATAAAGAATTTTATAAATGCATAATAATTCTCTACATTAAAAGTTCTCATAATTTTAATTTCTTTGTATTTATATTTAATTTGTTTTCATGAGTGATATACAATGTTCTTAAAACCGGCACATAGTCGTTGGATCAATAATAAACCCAAAAAATAGAGTGGTTAAAAGATCGAATTAAACTGGTGAAAATCGAAAACCGACGAACCGTTGAACCGGAATCGAATCGAGTTCGATTCTTAAACATGAGATTTAATTTATTTCCTTACTTGTTATATTTTTTGTAAAAAATTATAATTTTAGTTTTTAAAATATTATAATATTAAGTTTTTTGTTTAATATTTAAGATAATTATTTATTCTCAACTATAATACTATTTAAAATAACATAATTATTCTCAATTATTATACTATAGTAAAAATATTGTTAAACCTGGTTGAACCCAGTTGGATCATATTGATCCACAACGTAAGAAATTATCGAGTTCAACTACCGATTCGATTTTAAGAACATTGAATGTTATACATATTTAATCATTTCAAAATTGTCATTTTTGTAACTTTTAATGAGTGAATTTAATTTTAAATACTTTTTTAAGAAGTGCTTAAAGACATAAAGGATAATCATTCAATAATTAACTAAATTAATTAGCTAAATTAATCAATTGATTAATCAAGTTGTTAGGCGATATATTATGGTGCACAGTTAATATTAATATAAGGGTCCAAAATTGTGAATATCACACGACAAACGATATTATTATCCTTCTGTTTTAATAGTATAGATTTGAAAGCGCGAGATTCATTTTTTTGCTATAATCTAATACCAAAAAAGATTTAAAGAAGATGATATGAATTTTTATTATAAGTAAACTATAGTAAAGAATAAATACTTTCATTACTGAAACGTATTAACGATATGAATTTTCGCAAAATGAAATTATTTTCTCCTACCATATATTTATATCACAGACTAAACAATGATATGATTATAAGTCAATTAATTTGTACTATTGTTATTTCTTATAGTTGAACTCATATAAAGAATTTTATAAATACATAATAACTCTATATATTAAAACTTCTCATAATTTTAATTTCCTTGTATTTATATCCTATATTTTTTCATGAGTGATATATAATGTTTTTAAAACCCGGAACATAGCGGGGTTAGATCAATAATAAACCCTAAGAAAACTAGACTAGTTAAAAGACTGAATTAAACCGGTGATAAATAGAAAACTGACAAACCGTTGAACCCGGATTCGAATCGTGTTCGATTCTTAAACATGAAATTTAATTTATTTTCTTAATTATTATAGTTTTTTCGACAAACTTACACTTTTAAGTTTTAAATATTATAATTTTAAGTGTTTTATTTAATATTTAAGATAATTATTTATTCTCAACTATAATATTTTTAAAATAATATAGTTATTCTCAATTATTATTTTACTGTAAAAATATCCTGAAACCCGGTTGAACCGTCAGACCATATCGATCCACGACGCAAGAAATTATCCAGTTCAAATACCGATTCGATTTAAAAAACATTGAATATTATACATACTTAATCATTTCAAAATTGTCATTTCTGTAATTGTTAATCGGTGAATTTAATCTTAAATACAATTTTCTTTAAAAGTATTTAAAAACGGAAAGGATAAGTATTCACTAGTTAATTAAATTAATTAGCTGAATTAATCAATTGATTAATCAAATTGTTTGGCGATATATTATGGTGCATAGTTAATATTAATATAATGGTCAAAATTTGGGAATATCACGCGACAAAAAATATTGGTATGCTTCTGTTTTAATAGTATAGATTTGATTGGTTGAAGGATTTCTAATTTATTTGAACTTATCTTTATTTAATTCATCAAGTGGAACGCGTTTGACGTGAACTTGACACGACGTCAAATTATAACTGACAAGATTTCGACACGTGTCACAAATTGATCGGATTATCGACATGTTTAAATATTTAAAATTTTCAATTTCGTGTAAGCAAATTTTCTATTTTATATAACAAAAAGCAAAATATTAAATATTTTCTTTCTATAAAGACATTCAATATTAATTGTTAGATATGCAAACATGACAAAATTATAATATTTAATTAAAAATGTTGTTCACGTGACATTAAAAATTTTAATTAATTTGGATGATATTGATTGTAGTTCATAATTTTCAATAACTAATAATGGTTTTAATGTACATTTAAAATTTACGGGTTATAGTTATGTGAATTTCAACTTTAAAACCTAAGATATAAACTATGAACTCAATTAACTCATTTATCAAACACTATGTTACTCGATTGCAAACTTTTTTCGAAATATAGTATTAATATATTTCCATTGTTTTCTTATGATTTTATAACACTTAAGTAATAAAAACGGTTTAAAAAACAGGGTTTGTGGTTTCATTTTTCTGAAAATATAATCTATAAAATAAAAATCAATTACATTATTGGGAAAATATTAAAGAAAAGTTTTACTAAAAAACATGAAATATTTTGAAATCATTAACCCTTTTTAAAAAAATATTTGAGAAATCACAATTATATTAGAACAAAATAATAATATTATTATATAAACATTCTTATACGCTTTTGAACGAGTTGTTAGGAAAATTATATTTCATGTCTTTTAAAATTGTAAAGTATTTTTAGTATATTAAATAATAATATAAATTATAAATCCGGTTATCATATAAAAATAGACCTTATAACATAAGTGTTATAGAAGAAAATATTTTTTTATAACATAATATATAGGGGATATTTACACTTTCGAGTTTCTCCTTTTTAAGATTATAAAAATTTGAATGTTATTTAACTTATCAATCGAATAATAATATCAATTTATTTTCTTATATTCTCATATATTTTTAGTATACATTTGTTGGAGATATAAATTAAAATGAATTCAAAAAATGGAAGTACTTTTAGGCCAAGTGATTAAAGATCCACCTCTGCGGCCATCCCAACGGAGTTCGACTTCACCAAGTCGTGTTGACCCGCATAGTAAAAATATTTGGCTATGTATTGGGTCTTGTCGATCTAATTGATGACAAAAAAATAAATTCAAAATATATTAAATTTTTATATAATTTGAACAATTAAAATTAAAAAGTATCTTTTGGTTTATAGTCAATATGCAATATATTAAGAATTTATTAACTTTAAATGTACCTCTGTTAGCGACTATAAATTTGTTTTTGTAGATAAATTTTCGTATTCAATTCTTAAATAAAAAAGAATTTTCATTTCTATAATTTTATCAATTTTAATGTATATCAGAAATTTAATTTTTTATATATAAAGTAATGGAGAATCTGTTATAAAGTCATAATCGTATATATTAGAAAAGTGTTAAGTAAATTATTATCAAGGTATTAAAAATAGAAATATCGATGACATATGACATATATTTAAAGTACATTATTATTAAATGGAAATTATGATATTTTGGTAGAATTTTTATGGCTAATTAACTTTATTGTGTACTGATCATGCTTTATGCCTTAGAAAATCGAATAAATCTAGTTTCACATGCAAGCTTTAACTTTTATTATTATGTTAAAACTAACATATTTTCTGGAATATATCACAAAAATATGATTCGACATTTTTATGAATTTTTTTCACCAATGATCTATCTCTTTTACGGAGTGATTAGAGAATAAATGTGAAAGTTTTACGTGTTTGACGTCAACGTTGTTCAACCGGTAAAACTCTTGAAGCATTATTTTACAAATGAAAAGATATATTTGAATTTAATCTATAAATTATGATGGATACATTTTATATAATATTGTATTAAACATAAATTTTATGGCTATGATTACGGTGTGTATTCAATTTACATGATTTTTAAATTCAAAAAAAAAACAAACAAATTTATTTCATGCATATTATTATAATCAATGTAAATTTGTTCTATATTTTTTTTATGTCCACCGTATCAACTTTCATGAATGGAAGCGATTTAATTACTTTACACATGCATCTGTTTGATCTAAATTGATTACTACTTTACTTTGTGAGCAATTGTTATAATGGATGTATTCTTCGGTAACAATAAATTCATGTAATATATAGTTTGTTTGTTGTAAATAAACTATCTTACATTATATGTTATTTAATAATTTAGTCTTAATATTTTATCCATGATGATAAAATAAATGCATCTGTGAAATCTAGATGTCTACAAAAACTCAAATAATTTTTTATTACTAATCAGCGATGAAAATATATTAGTGGAATCACAAAGTTCGACATTTACAACATTGAAATACATTATAAAAAGTTAATATGTACATTTTAATGGAAACTTCTTTTTGTTTAATATTCATAATTTTCCATATAGAAAAATATAAATACATAACTTTATTACTATGATCATGAATTAAGGTATACATTAATTCATATTGGTTCTTACACAGAAAGTAAAATAGTACTCTAAATCTTACATATCACTACACTTACACAGAATTCAATTCTACATGGTCTACATTTAGTTTTCGATATTTTTATAGAAATTAAGATGTTTTGCATTTTTATATAAAATTAAATGTTTGAAATACAAAATCGATTTTTTAAAGTGACATCCAAGACAAATGGAGTAAAAAATAATTTTAGAAGTAGGTATGTAAAAAATCAAATCCTTACATTCATATTTTAAAAACTATTTTATCCATTGACCTAATAATGGTTTTCTTCATTTAGAAAAATGCTAACCAAATAACTACACGATTTTTTATTTTTTAATTTAATATATTAGAAAATATATAACAAATAAAACTCACATTTAAATTATAAATGAAAGTATATTTTATATTGATAAATAAACATAAAAATATCACATTATAGTTAAATCATCTATATAATACTTTCACCTAAGGATGAACGTTCGAGCGAGCGTTCGGACATTCGTTCTGTTCGGTTCAGGTTTATTCCGTTTACAAGTTTTCGAAGCTAGAGGTTTAAGTTCCCATTTGGGTATTTGTACATTTTGATTCGAGTTTGGTTCAGATCTTTGAGAGTTTGATTCGGGTTCAGATATCCGTTTAAATTATATAGAAAAATATATATATTAAAAAGCCTCCAATATAAACAAATATACAATTTTGGTTTTTTAGGATACTAAAATTTTCCCTACGTACGAATATTTTATCGGTTTCGGTTCGTATTCGTTTTCACTTTTTGATTCGAATTCACTTTGATTCTTCGGATCCAAGTGATTAGTCAACATCTACTTACACCCGCATATTCGCGAGAATTTATATATATATATCGATGAATCTAGAATCCACACAGAATACGGGGTGTATGATTTGCGATAAAATGCTAGAAAAGGTTGCGATTTTATCGATTTGATTCTGAAAAGTTTACAAGTGATTCAAGCTCAATTTCAGAAAGAAAAATCCTTCCTTTTCTTCCAGCTCCTCCTTCTTCTTTTATACTCCTTTAACTCTCGTAACCCCTCCATCATTGCGCATTAACTCCCTCTATTAATGCTTGATTTTGCGGTTTTTATCTTCCTACAGCTTGAACTACTTGGGCTTTCTTCTTTCTTTTGTAGTTTGGGCTGGGTGTCTCTTGATGGGCTTTAGCAGCCCACCGGCATCCTGGTCCCTTGATTAATTCTCGGGTCGGTTCACTCCTAACCGGATACGGGTGGTAACCACCTCCTTCAACTTCCGACCCCCTCAGAGAGGCCCTGGACCCCTCCTGAGGGTTTCTTATGTGTATACGAATCCTACTTCCTTGAGAGCCATCTCTTCTTTCCCCTACCCGAGCTCTTCGTCCTATACTGCCGGCGCCGGATTGTCGCCTTCTCCCAATTCACAGCAGGTACCATCAGGACAATCCTGGCCTGATGGTCCTTGCCGCGGAAAGGGACGTGGAGCTAGGAGTCCAACTGCTAGAGCTCCTCACCAACTTCAAGGCCTCCGCCAAAACGAGGCATTATTATGTCTCAGGTCGCCCGCAGCTGGTGGCGTTTCCTAAGACCAAGAACGAGCTCTGGGAGCAGGCATATTTTTATGTCCTTGCTGACACCAACTCCCTTCCAGAGGAGTTCGTCAGTTCCACTCGCCGGATGTGGAATTTGAACCCTGGTAGCCGACCTGCTTTAGGTCGCTGCTTGCTTTGATCAATTTGTTCTCACCCTGCTAACTCGCTTTCGCTTCCTTGTTTTGCAGTTTCTCCTATACGCTCGAAGCCCTCACTCCGGGTCAATCTTCAAGAAGAGACGACATCTCTGAAGAGAGCTCTGAACAGGTCCTGGGCATTCTTCACCCCTGACCGAATTGCCAGAGCTTTTGCTAGGACTGTTGCTGCTAGAGCAGATAAACCCGCACCACCTTCTCCTCCCCGACCACCACTCCCTTCCTCCAAGATGGTTCGCCCTTCCGTTGTCATGCCCAACATGGAGCAGCGGGCTGCGGAAGCCCGTCGCAAGAAAGCTGAGAGAGAGGCAGCTGCTGCCAAAAGGGGTGAGGAGGAGAAGGTCGCTGCTGCCAAGAAAGCTGAAGAGGAGAAAGTCGCTGCCGCCAAGAGGGTGGCTGACGAAGAGGCCGCTGCTAGAGAAGCTTCTAGCAAGAAAGAAGAAGAACTGCTTTGGGCCGAGAGAGAGCAGCTTCTGAGGGAAGGTTGTGCTGATACCCAAGCATCCGACCCTTCTGAGAGTGGGGAACGGTCCCCTGCCTCCGGGAAAGCCCCTGCAAGCTCCGTTGCTGCATCGGATTTGATGCCCCCTCCTCCGGTGAAGGCCCCTGTTGCTGCCCCGCCTTCGGGCCGCGAGACCGCCCTTGTCGTGGTCAGCGAGGTTGCCAAGAAGAGGAAGGATAAGGAAAAGCCTTCCGGGAGCTCGGGTAAGGGAGATTCACGAGCTCGCGACCCTTCTTCAAAGAAGCGCCCTTCCTCCCCCCCTGCTGGTTCCTCCAAGAAACAGCACATAGAGAAAGAAAGGGCCCCTGGTCGGAGTAGATCGGGAGAGAGAGAGCCCTCTGATCGGCGGAGATCGGAGGAGAGGAGGTCTTCTGACCCTTCGAGGTCAGAACCTAGGAGGCCGAAAGACAAAGGGCCTCCCGCGAGCTTAGAGCCTGCGACCCTCTCCTCCCTATCTCAAGATGCCGGCCCCCTACTGAAGCTCGGTCGCCCGGAATCTTCCTCTCTCGGGTAAAGAAGGGAGGCCACGGCGAAGTTCTGTGGCGGCGTCCAGTTTCCTGACAGCCCGGCGCCTCCTAAAAAATTCCAGCTGCAGTCAGACTCTTATGAGGAGTTCTGCGTTCGTTATGTCGAGGTAACCGTTCCAAAATTCCTATCACCGAGCTTGGTTCCTTTGTCTTAACTCCCTACTTTCGATTTTCAGGGGATGGGCTTCTTCAACCGCCTCTGGCTGGAGTACGAGGCCGAGATAGCCCGCATAAAGGCCTTGTGGTACAAGGATAGCCATGCTCTCGCCATCGAGAAAGGCATGCGCAGCAAAGCGGTCTCCTTGGCCACGGAAAAGGACACCGAGCTGAAAGACATGGCCAAGAAGGTTGCTGAGGTGGAAGTAAAAAACGAGGCTCTTGAGGCGTCCTGGTCTCTGGCCCTCAGGGAGCGCTTAACGTCCGAGGAGCAAGCCCAGAAGAAAATGGAGATGATGGAGAAGAGGCTGTCAGAAGCCAAGTCCAATGCTGACGACCTTTTCAACGAGCTGCAGGAAGCCCGCAGCAAGGCTCAGGAAGAGGAAGAGAGGATAGAGGCCAAGCTGGAGGCCGCAGAGAGGAAGTTCTCCGACCTATCGTGGTGTTTTGATTGCGCCACCAAGGCCCACGAAGAAGCGGTCTCCCGTCTCAGGGCGCAGGTTGATAGGGCAGCTCGGAAGGCTTCCAAGAAGGCCAGGAAGGAGGCCGCCGCCAAATACAAGGCCCGCTTCCTGAAGATTGAGCAGGCTATCGCGGACGCCAAGCTTGTGGAGGAGAATGCCCTCTTGCAGTCTCAAGCCCACGCCCGGGCTGAGTTCATCGACAAGATTATGGAGGGCAAGGCCCAAGGGGCCGAGCCTGACCTGACTGTCGAGAGGGAGCTTGCTGCCATAGCCCTTAAGGACTTTGCCGAGGAGCTTGATGAAATGGATGTCATCCAGCTCAATCTTGCTGAAGACCTCCGGGTCTCCCCGGTATCAGATAGCTCTGAAGGGTCCTCACTGGCTGGCTTGCTGGCTCCTACCCCTGCCCCCGCTGAGGTAGAGGTCTCCTCGGTTGCCGCTGGTCCCTTCGAGCTCCCCGCGCTGCCAGTTGCTCCTGCTGTGGTAGCTCCTGAGGAGCCCGCTGCAGATGATGACGCTCCTCCTGCTCCTCCCGCTCTTAATGACGATGCTCCTCCTGCTCCTCCCGCTCTTAACGACAATGCTTCTCCAAGCCCTCAGATCGACCAGTTAGGGTCCAACGCTGTCGTCATCTCCCCGGCGGTTGCTTCCGAGCTTGCCCAAGGCCAAGGAGAAAACCAAGACTAGGCCGCCTGTGGCTTTAAGATTTTTCTTGTTATTTGTCTAAACATTTTATTTTTAGTTTCCGTTAGCTTCTTTGTTTTCCTTTCTTTTTAAATTATGACTTTTGGTGCCCGGGAGGGCTTTTATCCAGCTTCTTAACTCTGAATTCTCTGGTGCCCTGGAGGGCTTTTATCCAAACTTTGAGATTTAAGTCAAGATTTTCTCTTAACTCAAGCCATACAGTCTCCTTGGCAATTTTACGATAGTTAGTCCAATGTTACGCAGAAGTACTGTTTGACTGCCCCTCATGGTGAAGTTCTGACTCTGCCTTGAAGAGCTCTAAGCAAGTTGCATGAGTGACAACATTGTTGATGATTGCCACCATATTTTCAAATCAAGAACATCCCGGGATAAAGGTTCAAGATTAGGTAGGTGCAAAGTGGTTGCTGGTAGAGGAGAAGCTTGAGAAGCCTAGTCATCATGGAGAGGAAACAATGAACCACAACCAAAGAATGGTGGATGAGTAAGAAACAAGAATAGGAGAAGGTCGTGAAAAAGGGAGTGTTGCTCCCATCACAAGTTCTGAGACTTGCGGAACGCGAGGGCCCTCTTACGGAGTTCACTCTTATTTTTAGTAGCGAATTTAGGAGCGAGGAATGTCCCCGGCTTACCCTGTTTTCAGGACTTGGCATTTGGGCGCAGCGCGCTGCTGGCTTACCCCGTACCACACTCAAGACCTCCTATCTAAACGAGGAGGAGATTCCTAAATAACGAAGTAATTTAACTCTTGAGTGCCTTGTGATTCATGGCTCGGCTATCCTTTAAAGGTATGCTTAAGTCATACCGGGATGCGAGGAGCCATATGAAAAGCTGCCTTTCTACATCCATGGTGTCGTTTCACCTAGGCACTTATGAGAAGCGCGCAACTAGCTCGGGAGTCAGAGAACCTGGCCAAGGAACCGTCGTGACCGAGCTTTGTAGATCGTAGATGTGTTATGAGAACAACTAAGTCAAAATATGTTTTTTTTTATTATCATAGATGTACCCATAATGGGCTGCCTACGTACCCCGGAGGGATCAAGCCTTTCCGTAGTTCGATT